>CATKHJ010031406.1:0-24574 GCA_949750685.1 Vernicia montana | reverse complement strand
CTCGGATCCGTTGCAGCATTTCCCTTTAGATCAAGTACCTGCAAGGCCCAAAAATTACAGCTGTCCCGGGCCGCTATTTCTTCTGCTTGGCCCGCTACTTGTCTAGGCGGCCTAGGAACCCTTCTGCAAAGGCCTCCACGTCATACTAAGAACTCTCAAAACCATGGCTAGAAATGACAAAAATAGTCCTTAAATGTGTCGGATTTGTCTTTGTGATCCTCTTGTGAAAAAAAATTAAAGATTAGTGATCAAATTATAAAAATTTAAAGGTTAGTGACCAAAGTAGAAAACAGTATAAAACTTAGTGACTTTGCATGCAAATTTTAATATTCTGACGTGGCAAATTTAGTTAGCATTTACAAGTGACGTGGAATGTCATATTGGCTTTCCGGTGAGTTTTTCATCTTAATTAACTTAGTGATCCATCGGTAAAAAAAAATTAAAATTTAGTGATTGAATTATAAGAAATTAAAATTTAGTGACCACATTAAAAACAGTCTAAAATTTAATGATCTTGAATGCATTTTACCCTCAATATATACAAAAGAAGTCAAGTTGCATTTTCTAATTCACAAATTATTTTATTAGTTACTTGCAATTTTAATACATGCTTATTATTAAACAAAAAATTGAACCTTGAACTTGCTCATTCTAGATACAATTACTTGACTGTGCTATAAATTGTGGATGTTCTAAATCAATTGCTCAATTGCTCAATTGATGACATTTGTAATATTCAGTCTATATATTTACATGGTGAAGGTCCAAATTTATATTAGAATTTGTCCTTTTTACAGCACAAGAATAGAGAAGAAGATAACAGAAGAGGCAAAAGCATTTCATATTCATATACTGCCTTGGTATTTGCATCGGAAGATTCGAGCAAATTGCCTTTACAATAATTTTTCAATACATAAATCAAGCAATATAAAATTATATACTTTATTATTTAATTTATAATTATATGAGAATAATTTAAAAAAATATTTGTACAATGCACGTAAAGATGACTAGATAGACTGAATGTCATTGACTCTTTTTACTTTTACACTTATGAAATATCGATATTTTAATTTTCTATTAAAATATAATTCAACATATATGTATATTATTAGATATAAGTGTCTTACATATGCATAGTTTATTTTTCAATTGAATTGAATTTTATAATTTTATAATTTTTTTGGAAAGAAAGAAATAATTTTATAATTTTTAAACTATTTTTAATATTAATATTCATTAATATATATATAAAATGGTGTCAAAGATTTCCTTCCACATAGTAAATATGTCTCATATGCATGTACATGTGTAATGTATAATATACTCTGTCAGTAATACCATATTTTGTCGCTCTCATAAATAAATTGGGTTGAATGGCTGCCAATAAGATCATTTGAAAGCATTGAGAATTATACTTTGAGTTAATTTTAAAAATAAATTTAATTAAAATTTAAATAAATTTTATATTTTTATTAATTTTGAAAACATAATTTTAAAATTTTTCAAAAAATATATTTTTTATTAATATATTTTAAAAAATATATTTTGAATCAAATGAATTATATTTCAATCAAATTGTTTTGAATTTTATATAAATTTTAATAACTTGCAAACAAAATTTATACAAATGGGTTGAGATCTTGAGATTGAAATTTCCGAGACTTATTATTACAGTCTTTGAAAAATATTACTAGTACTGTTTTTATTTTTATTTTTTATTTTTATTAAATTTTTTTTTTTTTTGCCAAATTACTGGTAGTGGTTGGGAGGATAGACTTGGCGATTAGTGATATTGGACTTTTGTGGGGGGTTTTCCCAGCTTTCCACGCCTGTGAATATCACATAACGATTTCACATCATTGTAACTAGAGGTTACCAAAATCAGACTTGAGTATTTAATATACAATTATATTTTAATAGATTTCTTTATTTATTAAAATTTTATTTTAAATCATTTCATTATGTTATTTTATTTTTTAATCAAAATTAATGTAATAAAATAATTATTTCAAAACTAATTTTAGACCATAATAAAGAAACTCGTTTTAAACTGAAATTAAAATCAAAACCGATCGGTTATAAATCAAAACTGAAACCGTAAAAATCGATTATAATTTCAGTTTAAACATTTTATTATACTAAAATCATAGGTTTGATTAAACTGATCATGCCTAATTATAACCTAGGTTTAAAAAAACTAATGAGTTACAAATTTTTCCTCATACTTATGTCTATTTATGAATCGAGTTTGAATTTAAAAAATTATAAGACACTATTCCTCTAATTCATATTTTTTTTATACATAAATTGAGATATGGAAGTCCTATATTATTGTTTATAAATTGGGTTATGTGATTCTACTCTATGCAAAATGAAAATGCAATAATACTTCTTAATTCTTATAGATAAATAATAATATATTTTAAGTATTCTTTTTTAAATCCAAATTTACAGCATGAAATGGGCTTTGTCTAAATAGATATACTAGCCATAAGGACAAAGATATTAAAATAAGCCCAAACATGACATAGGACTAGCCCAAATAAAGCTGCAAACAATATCAAGTATTTTTTTGAACTATTTGGAGTCTAATTCACAAAATATACTAACCTAAGTCAAGCTCAAACTTAAATTATAAATCTTATCAAATTTAAGTATTAAAATACTTCACTCTTGTGGCTCATTAATCTAATTGAGTATTTAAGTTTTTATATGATTTAAATATATCTTATATGAATTTAAATTTAAATTCAAATTTAAAATTACTCGAGTTATTTTATACTTTAATTTAAATTTAATAAATAAATTTATTTAAATTTTTAATAATTATTAAAACTAACACCAAATTGAGTTTGAATATTTTAATTGTCCTTTGAATGAAGCTTAAACTAGAAAATATAAAAATTAAATTGAGTTAGATTTGAATTTTAAGTTTTCTTGTTGAGTACAATGATGATGATGATGAGGAGGAGGAGTTAAAAAGAAACTCAAGCTCAGAGATCCTACGGTTGGAAAATGGAAAATGGAAAATGGGAAATGGGAAAGAGAGATGAGAGGATTATTTGGGGTATTTTAAAATTATTTTTTTTAACAGAATTTAATAAAAATTTGAATGGAATATATGAAATTAAAAGTTGGAGACTATTTAATTAATTTTAAAAAAATTATTTTATTAATTTGGGGATGAAATAGTAATTTGTCCTAAATCTAATTAGGTCAAGCGTGTATTCTCTTTTGTTGCTGAGTGACTTTGATTTTGTCAGAAGTCAGAACTCCCCGCCAAAGTGCCCCATTCAATTCCCGCCAGAAAGATCCCCAAATCAGCAAATCACACCCATCGTCTGCAATTACAATCTGAATGCATGAACAAGGCGTATCGAATCGGATTTCTAATTCGAAACATTCCCCACTTTTCACTTCCAAGACTCGCCTCCTTTTCCTCCTATTCTGCTGCAAACCCTAGATCACCCAATTTCTCTACCGACGAAGATGAAGTTGAAGAAGCCGGCAGTGCCGTTTATCGACATGTTCTCCGATACCAGCGGCCAACCACCATACCGTGGCAACCTCAGCTGGACAATTCTGTCAGCTTTATCGGATCAGTAGATCGGTCGGTAAAGATTTTCAAGACGAAAGTTGATTACTTTTGGGCTTATACCTTTATCAACGTTAGAAACCCTAGAGTTTCAAATCGCACTTTCGGGTTAGTTTCTACTGAAGTTAAAAGAGTTTTGTGATTTGAATTGGTGAACTAAGATTTTGGAATTTGTGAAACAGGATACGAGTGGATATGTGGAATGATATGGCAAAAATGGGTATTCAACATCTGAAGCAAAATGATACGATTTATGTTTCGGGCCTTTTAGGGTCTTACAGTGAGTTTGATGAGAATAGAAATCTTAGATCATTTTACAAGGTATATTACCTGAATTTATTTAATTTCCTTGAAAATTGCCAATCCTCTGTTTTTGATTTTTATTTTAATCCACATTTGTTCATTATATTGCTTGAAAATTTTGTTGATATGTTTGTGTGAAGATTGGGGTAAATCAGATAAGAATGAAATTCTATCCTTTATTGAGTGTACAGGGAGGAGATGTATACAAACTGAAAGACACACTTGCTCATTTACTTTTCTATTTGTGTTATGACTCCTTACATGATGATTTCATGTGTTTGTGCAGATAATTGTTAAACAATTGAGTTATGTTGCATCACAACATCAAGGCTCTACTTTCCAAAAATCTGACGAATCACAATCAAAGGCCTTCCAAAAATCAGAGGAATCACAGTTAAAGGCCAGCGAAGAATCAGGAGGAGGTATTACTTTTTCACTATTTTTTGAAGTATATTTTAAAATATATGTGTCTCTCCCTCCTGACTTCTGGTGAAGCTATTACTGTGATTTCAAGTTAGAATATAGTTTGCAGTTTAATTAATGTATGTATGAGATAACTTTACATGCAGTTGATTGCCAATATATGATTTGTGTTTCTGATTACAGATGAAATATCCAAAAAATGATGGGATGGTGATCATTGTAATTGTTTTGCAATTGTAGACTTCATTGCTTGTGTGAATATGATCATATATACATCCTTAGCTCAAAAGTAGTTCCTGTAAAGATTGTTGCCCTTGGCATATTCTTACAAGAGTTTGCGACTTAAAAAGTGTTGAGAAATTTTCTCACTTATTTATTTAACTATATGAGCACATCCAGGTAGACTATGCCAAATTTCCCCAGGCTGAGCCTATGAGGATCAAGCTTTCTGTTTTATCATGACAGTTTCTTTGACATTACTAGTAATAGAGGCTAAAATTCTCCTTTGCTATTTTCAGTTGTTCCCTTCCTTTCATTCTTTTCTGTTTATACGTCTCTTGAAACAAATTTAGGTGAAACTGACGTGGAAAATTGCATGCACTGGCATATGTTTTTCTGTAAGCCATATGAATGGTGGGATAAGAGGAAATATAAAAAAAATTCATCATCGCCAGATTTTAAGCACAAGTTTACTGGTGAAAATCTTTGGCTGAGGCCAGATGACCCACCATGGGTAAAACGACAACTCCAATTGCTTGACATAGAAATAGCCAAACAGAGGAAGGCACAAGGTGTAGGTGAAACTGGCATGGAAAGGAACAGAAATGACACTCACTTGTGGCAAGTATTTTTCAACAACCCGCATGAATGGTGGGATAACAGGGAAAATAAGAAAAACCCACGAGCACCAGATTTTAAGCACAAGGACACTGGTGAAGCTCTTTGGATGAAACAGGATGATCCACCATGGATAAAAAGACAGCTTCAATTTCTTGATTCTTTGGCAGAGCAATCCCAAGGAGAAAGCATTGGCTCTCGTTCTCACATCTCCCAATGGATGCTTGACAACTAGGAACCAATCTGGAGGACCTTATAAGATAAACCTATAGTGTTAATGGTGCTATGATACAGTTTAAGGTACCCACTTGGATTTCCTCTTTCCTTCTGCCTCCTATTTACTGGTGTATATTTACTGGATACGTGGTTTTATTATCTCACTTGTAGCTTATTATTGTTAGGATAAGACCAACAAAAATCTCATGAATTGACGTAAGCATTGACAAATTGAATGATATTGTGTCATAACATAATATAAAGAAGCCATTTGTGATGGAATGTGAATTGAAATCGCATCCTTTTTCACGGCAAGTTGTCCTCCTAGCTATCTTTTTGAACCTACATGAACTAATAGGCAAAACCCAAGTCCATGGAAATCAAGGTCATGTAAGAAACCTATGCTCTTTTTCAATGTGGCTGCTTTTAAGCTAAATTTTTTAGAACACAATTATTAGCAGGTTTTTGCCTGGTGCTAGCAGAGATGCACACGAACATGGAAAGACACAGGAACTTATTTGCAGAGCCGTTTCCTAGACTTTGGTGAAGAGTTTTTTTTTACTTTACAAGTTTACTATTTGTATATATGCGCTAGTTCACTCTTGGTAGCTTTTTGAATGTCTAATACCTTTTAAAAGCTGAGATAAAACAAGGACTATCAAATTTGGTAAGTGAAGATGAATATTGCAATGAACCATATGTTAACTACCTAAAGGACGAGTATAATGAAAAAATTTTGAGGCATAAGTGCTCCTGAATTTCTCTCTAATGGTTTTGCTGTTTTATTTTGTGGTGTTGATACTTGGATTAGAGAAATTAAAAAAAATAAATAAATAAAAGAGAAGGAAGAAAAAACAGTGTTTAACTACTGATTGGAGTGTATTTCCCTAGCGCTGTAATTGAACAGAACTGAGCTAAGTCAAGTCGAGTTTTAGTTTGTTCAGATTTGACTCGATATTTTTTTTCTGAGCTTAAGTTCGAATTTTGGATCGAGTTTGAAAATAATATTCAAATTTGATTTGTTTAAGCTCGAGGTCGGCTTATTAATAAATTATAATTGAGTTGAGTTCGAATTCGAGTTCGACTCGTTTTGAAACTCATTTATAATTTATTAAAATACAACTTTTTAAATATTTATTTCTAATAAAATAATTATAATAAAAATACTTAAAATTAACATAAAAGCAAAATCATCTAATTAATGAAAAAAAAAAAATTCAATCATAAAATTGAGTATTATATATATTACAAATATATTAATTAATAAAAAAATATTTTTAAAGATTAGAATATTAAATTATATAATAATAAGAAAATATTAAATTATATTAATCAGAAAAATATATATTTTGGTTAAATTGAATTACTAAAAAATTTATAATAGTATTAAAATATATTTTTTGGAGTGTTAAAATTATTAAGTTAATAATAATAATAATAATCAAACTGTTTATGAACTTATTAATCGAGTCTGTTCACAAATTTATAATTAAACTGTTCACGAGTTTAATCGAGTTGAGTTTAATTTTACTTAAATTTAGTTCGTTTATTCATCGAGTTTTAAAGTAAAACTTAAATTTAGCTAGTTTATAAAACGAATTCTATGCTAACGAACCGAAGAGCTTACACTTATATTTCTCTTCAGCTTTGGATTAGATTGAAAAGACTCATTGGCACTGTTAAGGAGTGTGAACAAGTACTTGACAAGTCAACATGTGCTTATTTGGGTTGGATTATTGGACAAAATTTCTTAATCTGGTTGCTAAGAATCTAAGATATGCTTAGTTCCCCATATTCTTTTGAATAAAAAAAAAAAAAATGCAGTAGCAATATTATCCAATCACACTGCATAATAATTAATTAAATAAGTTCAAAGTTGGCTATAATTGAAATTTTGGAACATAAGGTGGCAGTTTGAGATTAATAATACTAAAAAAATGAGGCGTTTCAAGTTAGAAAAAATAAAATAAAAAATCGAACTATTAATTGAAAATTCGATTTAAGAAAAAAAGGTTAATTTAATTGATTTATTTGAAATATTTTAGAGTACAGTTTTCACTTTATAAAATTGATGGTTAAATGAAAGTAAAATGGTCAAATTAGTCCTTGAATTTAACATTCAGAGATAAATTAAGATAAAATCATATTTTTTGTCATTAAAGTTCTCATACTTGATAATTTTTGTCAAATTAGTCATTGGTCAAATTTTGGGCAATGCGTGTACTATAAAATCAGACGAAATAACGTTAATTTCATAAGTCACATTTGACATAATTTTTTGGAAAATTGATTTTCTAAATTTTTTTTTATAGTTTTTTCAGTTTTGAAAAAATAGATGAATAGATATTTTTTCAAAAAGTAGAATTGAAAAAAACAATTACAAAAAAATTAAAAAAAATAATCAATTAAATAAAAAAATTCAAAAAGTGCTATTTAGTTTTCAAAAGTTATTGTGTGATTAATTAATATATTAATAATTAATGAAAATTAAATATAACACGGTATTAATTTATGTGATTATAAGTTAGATTTTAATTTTTTATTACTCCTTGTTAGATTTTCTAATCCGTTCATATTTGAATGTTATTTATAGATATTAATGAAGAATATTTTGGATTTTGTAATTCTTACGTTCATTTGATTGTTTAATTTTTGTTTTATCCTTGAAATTCAATTTTTAATACTAAATAAAGATGTGTATAATGATCAACAAAATATCATTAATTTCATTCATTAAAACATTCAATTATTACACAATATTGAAAAATAACTTTCACTCATATCCCTAAACTTAAATTTAATTGATTACTATTAGTTTGTAGACTAAAAAAATACTTTTTTAATTTTTTATTTAATTGATTGATTTTTTTTTGAAACTATTTTTTCAATCATACTTTTTGAAAAAACATTTATTCACCTGCTTTTTTCAAAAGTATTTTTCAAAACTGAAAAAATTAAAAAAAAAATTCTTTTAAAAAATATTTTTCTGAAAAGTTATGCCAAACAAAACTTATAAAATTAATGTTATTTCGTCTAATTTTATAACATACGCACTGGCTAAAATTTGACCAAGAATTAATTTGACGAAAATTGTTAAGTATGAAGATTTTGATGATAAAAAATGTGATTTTGTCCTGATTTGTCCCCAGATACCAAATTCGAGGACTAATTTGGCCCTTTTGCCGTTAAATGAACATAATTGAAATATATAGTTTATGATTTATTAGATATAGATATTATTAATGAATAATTATTTTTTATAATATTTTTAGATTTTTAATCAAAATTCATAAAAAATTGTTTTTTTTTCAATATGCTATATAACTAACTTAAAAGATATTTAATTTATAATAATAGTTATAAACATGAAAATGTGAACTTTTTAGAAAATAATCATTATTAAAGTTTTTTTAATAAAATATAAATATAAATTAATTATTATGAGTTAAATTTGAATTATTATGACACATATAAAACCCTCTCATTTGAACTGATGCTCAAGTGAGTCCTTAATATTTTTTTTTTGTCTCATTAGACTATTAGTCTTTTCAAAATTGTACATATAAAACTCTCTATTCATAATTTAAGATTTTTGTCAAGTGATGTTAAAAATAAAAAATTAATATCTATGCATGTCACGACCCAACTCTATAGTCACGTGACCGGCACTAGGATACGGAAAAACTTAAGGCTTTCAAAACCTGTAGTCAGTCTGACATATCAAATCATTAAAGAATATACCACAGAATCATAACTCAAGGGCTAAGGGCCCACATGCTAACAGAGCCTGTATCAACATTATAATATATCAATCAGTCACATCTCATCAGGTTCCTGTTCAGCAGACTATCTCATAATGTCATAGTACTGACAACTCACATAATTATATAATAATATAGATACAAACAAAGTCTACTGTAATTGCGGAGATTTTAGAATTTAATATTACACACAATAACATTTATTTACAAAATTACTTGCCGGAGGAGATGGCAGGGAAACTCAACAGTAGTAACTCATCCTGCAACTTGAAAAAAAAGTAATGAGACAGGAATGAGCGCCTCAACTCAGTAAGTGATACCAACCAATATATAAACCTGATGTCCTAATGTCATTCTATCATTAATGCTCATGCAACGTGTCACATATACAAATTTTTATATAATCTCATACAAAGATGGGAATCAGTCCACAGAGATTATGCTAAACCTCAATATGGGGAGCCGACCCCCCTAACTTGGCTCTCTGTGTCCAACTGAATTTACTTTAAAAATCCAATACATAGGGTACCAGCTGTCCCTGGCCGAAGTCATGCAGCGATCCGACTAGCAGCAGCGAACGATAAGCATGCTCATGAGCTGTCATACACTAGTCAAAGCTCATCCATCATATATCATATTGACATTCCTAGTTATTCCTGTGTCATCCCAATACCATCCAGCATCCACAATAATTATGCAACACATAATTAATAAATCATTCACATACATGTGCCAGAATGCTCAGTAATTACTCATAGTGCATAATTATATAATATATATTCATACGATAAATGTAGATGCATGGAAGACAGAAAAGTATATTAGAATCACTCACAACACAGGTGCCAAGAATCAAAGTCGATCACTGACTAGGACCTGGAGCTGCAGATGACGGTCCTGGAGCTGCAGATGACGGTTCTGGACAATCTAGAAAATAAAATATTTAATAAATCATCAGAATAGAATTTAATTACAATTGATTATCTAAATTCATAATAATTTTGTTACGCTAAAATAAATCATTCTAATACTAAATTAATCATCAGGGATAAATTTCAGACTGTCGGGCGCACTCATCGAAGAGTCGCCGAAAAAGTCATCGAAAAATATCAACGGTGTCGGAAAGCAGCAAATTTGGTGTCAATATGTTCGTATCAAAGCGTGGATACCGAAAATATGCACCACCCATTTTACTCGTTGGAGGATTGCCGAAAAACGCATCGGCAGATCCGAAATTACACCGAATATAAGCAAAAATTCAAACGTTCACCATAATTCGCAAATGAGATACTGAATCGAAGCTTACGAGATAAGGAAACCAACAGTATGATAATCGTCAGAAACGGAGGTTGAAAAGTCGACAAAACAGAGCTCGAAAGCTTGCTGGCCGGAGGACGCCTCGACGGCGCGTGCGGCGGCGGACGGCGACCGGCTTGATGCCGTTGGAAGCTTCTCGACCTCCTCTTTCTGGTGGTCCGACGCGTGTAGCTTTCTAATGACCGGACGTCAGCGTTCTAATTAGTTTTCTTTTCTGCCTCTCTCTCTCTCTCGGTTCTGCCTCTTTCTCTCTCCTGTTTCTCTTTTTTTTTTTTTTTTCTGACTGATTTCTGCTTCTTTATCTTTCTATTACATAATAATAATAATAATAATAATAATAATAATAATAATAATAATAATAATAATAATCTAAAAATTAATTTAAATAAATTTAACTTTTAAATAATTAATTAATTAATTTACTTTACTAAAATAATTACCCAAAATTAATAAATTAAAATTCGAGGTATTACAATCTTCCCCCCTTAAAGAAATTCGTTCTCGAATTTGAATAAAAACAGTAATTCATAAAGATAATATACATTATTACATAAATACTTAAAAACATTAAAAATATTAAACAAATTAACTAGCCCAAAACAAATAAAGGTATTTCGCTCTCATCTTGGCTTCTACTTCCTACGTACACTCTTTAGTAGTGTAATTACGCCATATAACCTTAACCATAAGGATTTCTTTAGAACGAAGCCTGCGAATATGAAAATTCACTATAGCTACAGGAACTTCCTCATAAGATAGATTTTCACTAATCTGAATCTCTTGTGGCTGTAAAATATGAGAAGGATCAGAAATATACTTCCTTAACATAGAGATATGGAATACAAGATGAACATGTGAAATGTTTGATGGCAAGTCCAAACGATATGAAACTGTTCCAATTCGCTCTAAAATCACATATGGACCAATGTATCTCGGTGCCAACTTCCCTTTCTTTCCAAATCTCATTACTCCTTTCATAGGAGAAATTTTCAGGAAAACAAAATCGCCCACATCAAAATGAAGATCTTTATGCCTTAGATCCGCGTAGCTCTTTTGTTTACTAAAGGCAGTCTTCAGCCGCTCTCGGATTATAGGAACTCTTTCTGAAGTGATTTGAACCAAGTCAGGTTCTGCCAACTGTTTCTCTCCAATTTCCTCCCAACAAACTGAAGATCTGCACTTTCTGCCATACAGAGCCTCATAAGGAGCCATTTCAATACTAGCATGATAGCTATTATTATAAACAAACTCAATCAATGGCAAGTGCCAATCCCAATGACCTCCAAAGTCAAGTATACACATTCGAAGCATATCCTCCAATGTCTGAATTATTCTTTCAGATTGACCATCCATCTGAGGGTGAAATGTTGTGCTGAAATCTAATCTTGTACCCAAGGCATCTTGTAAAGATTTTCAGAACCTGAAAGTAAACTGGGGTCCTCTATCTAACAGAATATAGACTGGAACTCCATGTAAACAAACTATCTTTTTCACATACAATCTTGCATACTTAGAAACATAATAATTGATCTTAACAGGAATAAAGTGAGCCGATTAGGTTAATCGATCTACAATAACCCATATAAATTCATATCCTGCAACAGTCCTAGGTAATCCAGTCACAAAATCCATGGTGATTCTCTTCCATTTCCACTCAGGGATAGGAAGTGGATGCAACAACTCAGAAGGTTTCTGATGTTTCAATTTTACTTGTTGACAAGTTAGGCATCTAGAAACAAATTCAGCAACATCTTTCTTCATGCCATTCCACCAGTAAATAGTCTTCAAATCATGGTACATCTTAGTGGAACCTGGGTGTACATTGTATGCTGCAAGGTGCGCTTTTTCCAATATCTCTTTTCTCAAATTATTTACATCAGAAACACATAAACGAGAACCGTATCGAAGTACTCCCTTATCATCAATTATAAAGTCTCTTGTACCGCCCTTCTATACCTCCTTCTTAATCCTGCACAACTATAGGTCCCGTTTCTGAGCTACCTTGATTCTTTCCACTAGAACTGAGCGAACTTTGAAATGTGCCATTAGTACTCCAGAACTGTGCACCTCCAACACTAATCCTTTATCGAACAATTCCTGCAACTCTTTAACTATAGGTCTTTTCTCTACCACAATGTGAGCCAAACTACTAAAGGACTTTCTACTTAATACATCAGCTACAACATTTGCTTTACCAGGGTGATAAAGAATAGTGCAGTCATAGTCTTTAAGAAGCTCCATCCATCTTCTTTGCCTCAAATTCAAGTCTCTCTAGTCAAAAATGTATTTTAAGCTCTTGTGATCCGTGTAGATCTCACAAGTTTCACCGTACAAGTAATGCCTCCAAATCTTCAAGGCAAAAATTATTGCTGTTATTTTCAAATCATGGGTGGGGTAATTCTGCTCATGTTTCTTTAACTGACGAGAGGCATAAGCAATCACTTTACCATTTTGCATCAAAACACACCTCAAACCAACTCTCCAAGCATCACAGTAAATGGTGTAACCACCGATATCCGAAGGTAAAGCTAATACTGAAACTGAGGTAAGGCAATCTTTAAGCCTTTGGAAACTATCTTCATATGCTTCTGTCCAATGAAACTTAACATTCTTCTGTGTCAACCGAGTCAAATGAGCTGCTATCCTTGAAAAATCTTGAACAAAGCGGCGATAATAGCCTGCTAACCTAAGAAAACTGCGGATCTCGGTGACTGTTGTAGGCCTTAACCAATTTGTGATAGCTTCCACCTTTTTGGGGTCTACCATAATACCATCCTTAGTAACAACATGTCCCAAAAAGGCTACACTGTCCATCCAAAATTCACATTTGGAAAATTTGGCATAAAGCTGATAATTCCTCAAAGTCTGCAAAACCATTTTCAAGTGTTGAGCATGTTCTTCAAGAGTCTTCGAGTATACCAGAATGTCATCGATAAACACAATGACGAACCGATCTAGGAATGGTTTAAATACTCGATTCATCAGATTCATAAACGCGGTAGGTGCATTAGTGAGTCCAAAAGACATCACAAGAAACTCATAATGTCCATACCGAGTTCTGAATGCTGTTTTAGGAATATCTTCCCTCCTAATCCTCAATTGATGGTATCCCGATCGAAGATCAATTTTTGAAAAACATTTGGCACCCTGAAGCTGGTCAAACAAATCATCAATTCAAGGAAGAGGATATTTATTTTTTATAGTCACCTTATTCAATTGTCTATAATCAATACAGAGAGCATCGATCCATCTTTCTTTTTCACAAATAACACCGGAGCACCCCAGGGAGAAGTACTGGGTTGAATAAAACCCTTATTTAAAAGATCTCGCAACTGTTCCCTGAGCTCCTTTAATTTTGTAGGTGCCATTCTATAAGGTGGCATAGATATAGGATCTGTTCCCGGTACTACATCAATACAGAATTCTATCTCCCTATCCGGAGATAATCCTGGAAGTTCTTCAGGAAACACATCAGGAAATTCATTTACTATAGGCACATTCTCCACCTTTCCTACTTCTTTGGAAACGTCTCTGACAATAGCTAAATAACCTTGACAGCCACGTCGTAATATCTTTCTGGCACTGATAGCTGAAACAAGGTTATAGGGAGTAACACTTCTATCTCCCTTGAAAGAAAACTCTGTATCACCAGGGATATGGAAAACAACTTCCTTGTTACGATAATCGAGGGTAGCATAATAGGTCGACAACCAGTCCATATCCAAAATTACATCAAAATCTATCACATCAAGCATAAATTAAATCGGCAGGAAGAATCCTTCCCTCAACTCGAACTGGACATGCATAAAAAGCTGTGTCCACTAATAAGGAATCGCTCATAGGAGTGGCAATTGATAATGGGCACTCAAGACTAACATGCATCATATTAATTTTTACTGCAAAATCGGGGGATATAAAAGAATGCGTAGCACCCGAATCTAATAATATACGAGCCTCTAATGAACAAACAAAAAGAATACCTTCTACTACTGCATTCAAAGCCTGGGCGTCTTGATGGGTGAGTGTGAAAACCCTGCCCTGATTATGATTTTTTCCTCTACCAGCATACCTAAAACTCTGCCCCGACTCTGTCCTCTACCTCTGCCCCCAAAACCACGGCCTTGCTCGCCACTAAATTGTCCTATAGACTGAGATGGAGCGGAGGTGTGCATAGGCTGAGCTACCCTAGCCATAGTATTATGAGAAAAAGTTCTCTGAACACCTGTAATAAGGCAATCTTTAGCAAAGTGACTTGGCTGGCCACATTCATAACATACATTCAGTCCCTGCAAACACTGCCCCCGATGAGCTTTACCACATCTAGCACAAACTGAGGTACCTGAACTTGAACTATTATAACTGGATCCTCTACTACTACCATTGTAACTTCTATCATACCTAAATCCACCTCTACCTCTGTTTTTGTTCCTTCGTCTGTGAGAACCCTGTGAGTCAGTAGAGTAAGTCCCCATAGTGAAAGTACTAGCAGAACCGACAAACTCAGATGTACCCTGGCCCTCGCCTCTGTTTTTCCTTCTAGCCTTTTTCTCTTCCTCTATAGTAAACTCAATATCCCGGGCATCATCAACTATCTCACTAAAAGGATAACCCTGACGTCCACTAAGTAGAGATTTATAATCTTCACCCAAAGCCCTAACATAACGAAATTTCTTGGATTCCTCATCCGGCACAGCAGTAGGCACAAATCTACACAAGCCTAAGAAGGTATTTGTAAACTCTGCTACAAAAATGTGCTCACCTTTCTTCAGACTCTCAAGCTCAATTATCTTCCTATGAACAAATCCAGGAGGAACAAACCAAGTCAAGAACTCTCTGCTAAAATTATCCCAAGTCATCTCCTGGTATCTGTGACAGACATAATTCTTATACCATGTCTGGGCTGGTCCCTCTAGCCTGCGGCTAGTAAAATAAATAGATCTCGTATCTGAATAACCTATCTCCAGATAAATTTCTCTGATATTATCCAAGAAATCATAAGCTTGTTCCTTTTCACCAGAGAAAATAGGGGGATTATGCTTAATGAATCTCTCCAAAGACACTGTAGGGGCTACAGGTGTAGCAGGTGAAGCTGCTGGATGAATAACTCTAGTCACATCAGCCATAATCCTCCGAAATTCAGCTAGTACGGCATCCACCCCAGTAGGAACCTCATCACCAACCTGCCTACGTCTACCTCTACGACCAGGGGTTGGTGCCACTGGGCCTGTGGAGCCTTCCTCCTCTAGAGCTACATGCTCCTCAGCAGCAGCAGCTTGCGCTCTTACAGCTGCTCTTCTATCTCTAGTACTCATTATACTGAAAAATGACAAAATAGTTTATCAAATAGAAAAAGGACAATTCACCCATAATATCATTGCATATACTCATATACATTAATAAGTAATCATTAAGGTACCGCAGAAACTAAAAGCAACTGAAACATAGAAAGACATATTGGAATCCTATGTTCTGCAATTACAGTTCCCTAGGAAAATGAGCCAAAAGCTCTTATACCAACTTTGTCACGACCCGACTCCATAGGCACGTGATCGGCACTAGGGTACCAGAAAGCTTAAGGCTTCCAGAACCCGTAGTCAGCCTGACATGTCAAATCATCAAAGAATATATCATAGAATCATAACTCAAGGGCTAAGGGTGACATGCTAACAAAACCTGTATCAACATCATAATATATCAATCAATCACATCTCATCAGGTTCTTGTTCAACAGACTATCTCATCATGTCATAATACTGACAACTCACATAATTATACAATAATATAGATACAAACAAAATCTACTATAATTGCGGAGATTCTAGAATTTAATATTACACACAATAACATTTATTTACAAAATCCATTGCCGGAGAAGATGGAAGGAAAACTCAACAGTAGTAACTCATCCTGCAACCTGAAAAAAAGTAGTGAGACAGGAATGAGCGCTTCAACTCAGTGAGTGATACCAACTAATATACAAATCTGGTGTCCTAATGTCATTCTATCATTAATACTCATGCAACGTGTCACATATATAAATTATCATATAATCTCATATAAGGATGATAATCAGTCCACAGGGATCATACTAAATCTCAATATGGGGAGCCGACCCCCCCTAACTTGACTCTCTATGTCCAATTGAAATACTTTAAAAATCCAATACATAGGGTACCAGCTGTCCCTGGTCGAAGCCATGCAGCGACCCGATTGGCGGCAACGAGCGATGAGCAAGCTCCTGAGCTGTCATACACTAATCAAAGCTCATCCATCATATATCATATTCACATTCCTAGTGATCCCTGTGTCATTCCAACACCATCCAGCATCCACAATAATTATACAACACATAATTAATAAATTATTCACATACATGTGTCAGAATGCTCAATAATTACTCATAGTGCATAATTATATAATATATATTCAAACGATAAATGTAGATGCATGGATAGCAGGAAAGTATATTAGAATCACTCACAACATAGGTGCTGAGAATCAAAGTCGATCACTGACTAGGAATTGGAGCTACAGATGATGATCCTGGACGATCTAGAAAATAAAATATAAATAAATTATCAGGAATAGAATTTAATTACAATTGATTATCTAAATTCATAATAATTCCGTTACGCTGAAATAAACCATTCTGATACTAAATTAATCATCAGGGATAAATTCCGGACTGTCGAATGCACTCATCAGAAAATCGCCGAAAAAGTCATCGAAAAATATCAACAGTGTTGGATAGCGGCGAAATTGGTGTCAATATGTTCGTATCGAAGCGTGGATACCGAAAATATGCACCACTTATTTTTCTCGCCGGAGGATTGCCGAAAAAAGTATCGGCAGATCCGAAATTACACCGAATATAGGCAAAAATTCAAACGTTCACCATAATTCGCAAATGAGATATCGAATCGAAGCTTACGAAATAAGGAAACTAACGGTATGAGAATCGTCGGAAACAGAGGTCAAAAAGTCGACAAAACGAAGCTCGAAAGATTGCTGGCCGGAGGACGCTTCGGCGGCTTGTGCGGCGGCGGACGGCGACCGGCTTGATGCCGTTGAAAGTGTCTTCTCCTCCTCTTCCTGGTGGTCCGGCGCGTGTATCTTTCTGGTAACCGGACGACAACGTTCTAATTGATTTTTCGTTTCTCTTTCTCTCTCTCTCTCTTTGTCTGACCGTTTCTCTCTCTGCTTCTCTGTTTCTTTTTTTCTTTCCTTTTTATGTTCTTTTTCCTTCTTCTTTATCTTATAATAATAATAATAATAATAATAATAATAATAATAATAATAATTAAAATCTAAAAATTAATTTAAATAAATTTAACTTTTTAAATAATTAAATTAATTTACTTTACTAAAATAATTACCCAAAATTAATAAATTAAAATTCGAGGTATTATATATATATATATATAATAATTAAATCTGAAAACTAATTTAAGTAAATTCAAATTTTTACTAAATAAATAAATACTTTATTTTACTAAAATAAAATACCCAATTAATAATAAATTTTTATAATTCAAAATTCAAGGTATTACAATTGACCTTTCTAAAATAGTACATGTAAAACCCTCACTCTATATTTCATTAAACAAATATTAAAAAAATATAATGTGACTATTGAGTCTCATTACTTGTGTTTTATATTGATATGAAAAAATATTTTTAAAAAAATTAAAAGTAATTAAATATAATAAACTAATTAAAGTAAATGAAAGTTTTTATATTTATATAATTTTTTTATTTATTTTTAATAAATTAATAATAAATTGTAATGAATATATAATTTTTCTATGCAATTATGTATAAAAAAATAAATTAAAATAATTATATTACATGAAATATAATAATATTTTAATATTTTATATAAGAATATATATATATTTTATAAATTATACTTTAATGTATGAGAACTAAGAAATCATTTTATATTAAATTAAATTTGTAATATTTTAATTAACTAATTTATTTTATTAACTTTGAATTTTACAAATATTAATTTTTTTCTAAATAGTTTAAAAAATATTTATACAAAAATAAAAATTAATATGTATGTGCACAAATATTAATTTTTTATTTTTAACATTACTTAATAAAAATATTAATTAATTTATTATATTTAATTATATTTAATTTTTTAAAAAATATTTTTTTATATTAATATAAAGTACAAGTAATGAGACTTACTAGTCATATTATATTTTTTAATATTTATTTAATAAAATATAAAAATAAGAGTTTCACATGTATTATTTTAAAAAAATTAAAAATTTAATAGGACTAAAAAAATATTAACAATTTACTTTAGTATCAAATTAAAAAAGAGAATCCAAGTTGTAACTTTATCATTAAAAAACCAAATAAAATGACCTCTGGGCTCTAACCCCACAGGAAATGGTGATTTCAAGGTTTGCCATGTGCTGTGTTGTCCTGTCTTGACTCTTCATATTCTTGCTACTGCATTTGAAATGACTTTTTTTGTTTTTGACGTGTCGAAACGAATACACACTTTGGGTTGGAAGAGCATATCCCTATTTATTAGTATTATATAAATATTAAAATATTTTCAAATTATAAAATTAATAAAAATGATAATAATTTATTATATTTAATTTTAAAATTAAAATTAAAATTTTTTATTGTAAGTGAATATTATATCAATTAAAACTTTTAAATTATTTTTTTATTAAATAGTTTAAAATTAATTTTAAATATTTAACGACATTAGTAAACGCCAACTAGGAGCCGCAGAGACATGTTTAGATTTCGGCTATGTTTAGATGGGGGAGTTTAAAATCCATAAATTTTGTTAAAAGTCACATAAATAAAAACTTAGATTTTTGAATTCATAAATTTATATAATTTTACTTATTTGACATAAAATTAAAATCCATAGATTTAAATGATATTTTTATAATAAAAAAATAATTTATAAAATCTTTCATTTATTAAAATTAAAATGAGCAATTTTTCAAAATCTCACTTTTTATATGAAATCTCAAATTGAGAGATTGTGCCGAATTTTATTCCTTTTTATTATTATGCTAAACAAATAATTTGTATCAAATCATGAATTATTTCAAATCTCTCATATAAAATTTATTTTTTTAACTACATTTAATTTTTTTTAAAACTCAAATTCGATATATCATAATTCTGAAAATGATTTTAATCCAATTAATCAAAAGTTTATTGATAAATCACTTCATCCCTAATACTGTGAAAGTTTAGCTAATGAGTGGGAGTTATAATCAGTGGGAGAATTGCTGATTATTATTATTATGCATACA
This sequence comes from Vernicia montana, assembly GCA_949750685.1. NCBI lineage: Eukaryota > Viridiplantae > Streptophyta > Magnoliopsida > Malpighiales > Euphorbiaceae > Vernicia > Vernicia montana. Next base: position 4,817 of record CATKHJ010031406.1, on the reverse strand, counting down.
CAATAGTAATATTTTAGACCATTTGATTCATTAGTATATACCAAACCAAATTTCCTTGCAGTTTTTGGAAAATGCTTGATTTAGCTTGGCACACGGCTACTTCAAATATTAATTTAAAAATATTATATTCTGAAAAAAAAAAAGTATACATATAAACTTTATAATAATAAATTGGAAATATATAATATATCCATAAATAATTATTGATAAAATACACTATATAACTAGTCAGTAGTCTGGTGGAGTCACAATCACTACTTTATCTCTATGCTCATAAGAAGTCTATGTATATACGATTTTGCCTTACTAAATTCTACAAATTTATCCCTATAAATGGTTAATATTTAGTTTTTAATTACTCTAAATTTGACTTATATTTATTTGATTATAATTGAATGAATAATTACCTATTAAATTTGTTCCATTTATTTTGTTAATTTAATTTCCTTTTTATTTTCTTTTAAGAATTAGTCCGCATAATTTTTTAATATACTTTTTAGTTTATTCAATATTTCATATCATTTTCTTTTAATTAAAAAAAAGAAATTACTTTTGTTAGTATGAAAACAATATTATTGATGTTCAAAAATTTAGGATAAAATGAATCTAAGCTCACTAAACTTTAGACTGTTTTCAAATGTGATTACTAAATTTTAATTTCTTACAATTTAATCACTAAATTTTAATTTTTTTTACCGACAGGTCAATAAGCCAATTCAAATGAAGAACTCACCGGAAAGCTGACGTGGCATTTCACGTCACCTGTAAATGCTGACAAAGCTGGACACATTAGCTTGCCACGTCAGAGTATTAAAATTACATGCAAAATTACTAAACTTTATACTATTTTTTAATTTGATCACTAACCTTCAATTTCTTTAAAATTTGATTACTAAACTTTAATTTTTTTCACAAACGAGTCATGAAGACAAATCCGATGAAGAACTCACCGATATTGACTTCAATTAGCTCATATCGATGTCAATAATACAAAAACATAAGTCACTTTCCACTTTTTCGCCGAAAAAGGGCTAAAAACTTTAATGGTCTCATTTTCCGATCTCTATCTCTGCTCAACCTCAAGCGATGAAATAGATACTGAAATGAAACTTTAGATGCGGGGAGTTGAATGATACTAAGAACTCTCAAAACCGTGGCCGAAAATGATAGAAATCATCCTTGGATGTGTCGGATTTGTCTTCGTGACCCTCTTGTAAAAAAAATTAAAGTTTAGTGATCAAATTATAAGAAATTAAAGGTCAGTAACCAAAATAGAAAACAGTACAAAATTTAGTGACTTTGCATGCAAATTTTAATATTCTGATGTGGCAAGCTGATGTGTCTAATTTAGTCAGCATTTACAGGTAACGTGGAATGCCACGTTAGTTTTATGTGAGTTCTTCATCTGAATTGGTTTAGTGACTCATCGGTGAAAAAAAATTAAAATTTAGTGATTAAATTGTTAGAAATTAAAGTTTAGTAACCATATTAGAAAACAATCTAAAGTTTAGTGATATTGAATGCATTTTACTTAAAAAAAATTTACTATGATTTTTATGGGTAAATATAATTTTTATATTTATGAGTATTTTATCCCACTAACAAAAATTTCTGGATCTGTCATTGTAACTAGTGTTACTTCGCATGGTGATATAATTTGTTTATTTTAAAAATGAATAAACTCTTAAAAGATTCCCTAACTTTAACAAGAAAGTCATTTTTTTGAGTAATAAGAAAGTAATTAAACTTTGCAATTGCTGTAATATTAGCTTCTTATTTGTTTTTTTTTTTTTTTTTTTGAAATGTAATACAGCTTCTTATTAGGTTTCAATAAATGGAGATTAAAATTGATTGTGTTTCTATAATAATTTTCTCCAAAAAAGTGATACTGACATTTGACCATGGTAGATTAAAAATTGCAATAAATTCAGATGCCCTAATTTTTTTTTTAAAAGGGCGTTTGGTTGTTGGAATTCAATATTTCCACGTGAAATTGATTTATTAGGATTTTTATAAAAGTATTTTAGAGAATGTTAAATTACCATATTTAGTTGAAAATATAAATTTTTAAGGAATGTAAGATAATTGTGTTTATTTAAATGATGGGAAAATATAATAAAATATAGTAGATTACGTTAATATCCTTATTTTAAATAATTTTTATTTATTTAATCTACATATATAATATAAATATATATAAATAAGCACAAATGCAACTAAATTTTTCATAATAACTAACTAATATGAAATATATATTGTTTAAAAAATAATTAATAAATATGACATACCAATTAATGAAAATATGAAAAATGGATAAAATTAAAAAAAAAATAAAATTTGTCAAAATCAATTAACAAGAAGAATTATATATAGTTGATGGATAGTCATTTTTTAAATGAAAAATTATATATAATGTTTACTCTTACAAATAATAGTTAGGGGCGGCTCAAGATTTTTGGAAACTTAAAGTAAAGTTATTATATGAGACATTTAAATTGAAGATTGTAGAGGCATCAACAGTAGGTAACAAGCAACAACAGCAGTAAGTTAACAAAAATAAAACCAGAGAAATTTAATAGCAAGTCCTTTTGAAATAAACCAAAAATTAAGATTAAACTTTAAATTTACTTATGGTCTTTTTATATGCAAAATTATTAATTAAACTTTTATATTCAAGTTTAACTAATAAATCAATTTCGATAGATAAAATTACTAAACCATTTAATCTATATTGAGATATAGTTGTTCGTAAATAATTTTTTATAATATTTAGTTTGGAAAAACTTCTTTCTGCAGATACAACTGTAACATATATTGTAAGTAGTATTCTATATGTAATGAAACAATTTGGAAAACAACTTAGTTCTTTTATTAGATTAAGTATTTCAATTGAATTATTAATATCTGCTTTTACAACTTCTTTTAAAATTTTTAATTCCAAAAATAAATCAAAACCATCTATATCAGAATGAATGTCATGCTTAAGAAATTTTTCAAGATCAAGACATTTTTTTTCTAAACTACAATCATCAAATGATCTTAATCTTTCAAGACAAAATAAAAAACTAAATATATTATCATACTTTGAAAATAGTTCAAATCTATCATGCAATGAAGATATTGCCTAATCTACAATATAATAGAAATAATCAATTTGGAAAGATTTCTTATTCTACTAGTCATTTTCAAAGATTAACAAGTTGACACAAATAAGGAATAACAAATAAACAAAACAATAACAAAAACTAAAAGTTAATTGAGATAAATTAATAAATTAAATTAAATTTGTAAATAATATAACTTGGAGACTTTGAGAATTATCAATAACAATTGAAAACTTTGAGAAGCTTATTTGCCAATTATTCAAATAAAAACAAAATTAAAAGTAGAAGATGCAGATAGAATGAGGTAGTCGTTTCATGAGAAAAAAGAAAAAATTGACGTTAGGGTTTCTTTTGGTTTGAAAGGTAGCAATTAAGTAGGTAGTTGAAAAAAATTATGGATTTATGCTACTATTTAGGAAAAGCTAATAAATTTTTTTTTAAAAAAAAGGAAAAACTAATATAATTCTATTTTCAAAATTATATTAAGTTATTAAGTTTAGTTATATTTCTAAAATTTTAACTTTTTGTTTTCTCTATTTTATTTTTGTAAAAATACTTCCTATTTCCTATACTATACATATAGGGGGCTTTATACTATATATATTATATGAAAATTTTTCCTATATATATATATATATATATGGCCTTTATAATCGGGGGGTCTAAGGCGGTTGCCTTAGTTACCTTACCCACTAAGCCACCCCTGATAATAGCATTTGAATGGTCTTGTTGAACAAAATTAAGAACCCTAATTTGCCATGAATAGAACTAGAGCATGAAACAAGAAAGGTAAAGGTAAGAATATTCTATTATTAATTCTCACACCAAAATCTGAGTAGAGACAAGTTTATATACAAGCTTTGAAAACCAATGAAGACAAGAATAAAGACCAGCTCATTACTTGCCAGCTCAACATCTAACTAAGAGAAAGTAAATAATTGACTAACAAAACTAATATAAGCTAACTAACTAATTATTTATAGCTCATTAACAAAAAATTAAAACTAATCTATATAATTTATATCCCCCTCAAGATGGAGCCTATTTGGATAGAAAAAGGCCCATATTGGACAAAAGAAAGTGGAAGCTCTTTGAAGGGAGTGACTTAGTAAGAATATCTACTAGTTGCTGCTTACTGCTTATAAATTGTGGATTGATGAACCTTTTTTGAACTTATTCCTGACAATGTGACAGTCAATTTTCAAATGTTTTGTCCTCTCATGAAACACTAGGTTGGCTATGATGCATAAGGCAGCCTGATTATCATAATGGAGAGGAATTGGAAGACATAAAGAAAGTTGGAACTCTGTGAGAAGGTAAAATAAGTATTGTAATTCACATATTGTTGCTACCATACTTTTATATTCTGCCTCAATAGAGCTTCTTGATACTGTGGTATGTTTCTTGGTCTTCAATGATATTAATGAAGACCTTAAGAAGATGCAATAGCCTGTGATTGATTTTCTAGTCATTATGCATTCAACCCAATTTGCATCACAAAATGCAATTAACTGAAGAGAAGTTGATAAGGGACAAAATATACCGAACTGGGTAGTAAAGTAAGTTGGGCTCGGCCCAATATAAAATACTTGCAAGCCCATTGACCAAAGTCAAAAAAGAAGTCTTCCAGTTCGTATCCAAGCAGGAAGCGGATTGAAACTATAAAGCAAGCTAATCTATATCCGAACCGGTCAAGGAAATCCATACTCAACT
>CATKHJ010031405.1:0-37488 GCA_949750685.1 Vernicia montana | reverse complement strand
TACCATTTACTTTTACTTCATCTTTTTAATTTTTTCAGATTTTCAATCTATATAAATATAAAATAGTTGCAGATACCAAAAATCTACTAAACATATACTAATTTATGGTATACGTATACCATTTACTGTTACTTTATATTTTTAATTTTTTTATATTTTTAATATGTATAAATATTAAGTAGTTGAAAATACCAAATATATACGTAACATATACCATATTTTTGTAAACATATACCATTTACTATTGTTGTTGTTGTTTTTTTTTTTTTTTAAAGTGTGTTAATGCACTTCTTGACGTTATTGTCAATTTATCAAAATATTTGTAGATAGCAAAAATATTAACTACATCAATCAATTAAAATGTATAAAAATGAACAAATTTTTTTTCTTATTATTATTAATTTTTTTACTATTGTTAGTTTCTATTATTTTTATGTATTTTTTATTTAAATTAGTTTTCATTTATTAAAATATATATGATTATTAAGAGCTTATTTCATAAAATAAAAAATAAAAAAATCATTAATTTTATAATAATATTAAGAAGAAATTTAGAATTGTTGAGATTTTTTTTAAAAAATATTATTAGGTTATCATTCCAAAAAAATTCATTTTAAGAAAACTCACCATCACTTATATGATATAAAAGTCAATATGATTATTTTTGTAATAAAAAGTAGTTGAATAGACATTTTTTAAAATTTTTCTTTTTTAGAGTATTTTTATAATATTTTCTACTTTTTTTTTTTATTTTATGTATTTGTGTAAAAACCCCATTATTTTAATGTTGTTTTCTTTTTAAGAGTTCAAGTAAAATTATTTCGAATTATGATTGGATTACATTACGCATAAAATTGATTCTCATAGTGGATTTTGAATCTAATTTGCTTGAATTTTATAAGTTTTAGGTGGGATTGTATTTAATTTCTTATTATTTATTTGTCAAATATAGTTTTGAAATTGTTTTTTTTTTTTTTTGTTTAATGAGTTTTGAAATTGGTTTAAAAAAATTATTAATTTATTTTGGATCAAATTAGTTACATTTTTATATTCGATCAAACTAATGAAATTTTTTGAGATGGAAAATTTTGACTTGAATTGCATATCCATCCTGCATTAGCATATAATCCAAAATTATCTAAATCCATAGATCAATATGTTGGACTGATTAATCAAACTTAAAATATGATTCACTTCATCCAACATAAATTAATAAAAAATAAATATTTTTTTAAAACAAATTTCATTTTTTTTAAAAAGCATTATTTATTAAAAAAAATTAATTCTTATAGCAAATTATTTTTTTTTATCAGTATACACTTAATTCAATTTAATTATTTAATTATTTTTTCTTTTTTAAATATGAGTATTACTCAAGAATTGTCTCCTTTTGTTATGAAAAGCAAAAGAATTTCCAATTTGGTTAAATTTGAATATTTTTCTTTTTTTAATTTAAATATTTATTTGTTCGCACAATTTTATTATTTTGGTTCATTTGATCTTTATTAAAAAAAAAATAACAATTATACTAAGATTAAGAGGTTAAATCTACCACAAATATATGATAATATTTTGCAAAAATATGGTAGCTTCTAGCATGCATGAATGTTAATTAAGCACCCACCCTAGCTTAGCCTATATGAAGATTAAGTAATATATATATATTCTGAAAATATTAACCTCCGTTTGAGCTCCTCCTACATGTTTTTCGTGGTTAGAGATAGTTACCATATATATACTATACACAAATAATTAATTAATATGCAAATCTGTAATACCCTAAGACGTTGTAAGAATTGTTACTTGTTGAGGACCAGGAGATGGGAATGGAGACTCTCTATTCAAGTAAGTGTCTGATACCACCAATGACGATTTATTGACAAGAGGAGTTTTGGCAATGAGAATGAGTCTTGGCAACGAGGCAAAATGTTATGAAAGTAGATAAGACGAGGATTGGTTAAAAGGATGAATTTCATAGGAGAAGAAAAGTCTAGTTAGATAGACAAGCTCGGTATAGATGAGGGCGACAACGAGAAAAGGACTTGGTATGGATGAATGAGCACAGGGCTTAGCACAGACAAAGCAAACATGAGGGTTTGGCACAACGAGGTGAACTAGATAAGTTAAGTTGAGGAGTTTATTACATGTGAGGTGAGTCAAGAAACTCGGTGATGAGACTGAGGATGCTCATGGACTCACGAAGCGAAGTAAGTAATTCAAAGCTGAGTAGAATGAGGAAAAATTGTGGACTCGATGATAGGGCTTTAGATGTCACTGTAGGTTTTCGAGGTGAGTTGATAGGTTCATATTCGTTTAAATTTGTGCAATGTTGTGATAATGGAGTTAGATATTTTTAAGTGGTGTCAAAGTTTATATGGATAGGGTTGGAAGTTATCTACTACTGATCATTTTCTAGAAATTAAATGGCTAGAAATAAAAGTTATCTTTCCAAATAAAGTTTCCTTTCCAATAAAATTTACCTTACCGATGCAATTTACCATTTTCATAAACGACTGTTAACCGACTTTATGTCATTCAAAAAGTATTTAATTATTATTTCTTTTCTATATAAAGGCTCTTAGATTGTTCAGTAACCACAATGAACGGTTACATTTTCTTTCTCTTTTTAAAAAAAACTTAAAGTTCTACATTCTTTTCAAATCTCTAAGTCCCATTTAGATTCAGATCTAAACATGATTTATTTCATTGATCTTTTTCTTCAAAAAGAGATAGCCAATATTCCGATTAAACTGAGATCCAAATGGCAAATGGTTCTCCAAGTTTTCTTAAAAGAGCTCCAGGTGGATCTAGATGGTAGATATGTGGATCTGGTGAGCCTAAGGATGGTAGATGCTGAACTTGATGATAATTAGGGAATTATTAAGAAGGCTGTTAGGGTGACGATTTGACGTTATTGGAGAAGTTAGAGTTAGTTAGGTAAGATATGAAATGTATGAATACATTGTAAAACTAGTCTGTGATGCTTCATTGAATTTTATTCCTTTGTTGTTCTAAATATGTGATAATTTATTTCATTAGTATTGTTACCATCACTATTAGTGGGTAATTAATTTTTGTAATTTCTTTGTAACTTATTAAGATTAGTGATGCAACGAGGCCGATTGGGCAATAACCAATGTATTTGTAATTGACGAGACCATTTGGGCTAACCTCATGTTTGAAATGAAAATCTTACCGAACCAATATTTGTATAACTTTTGCTTACATACTGACAGAATGCCTTGACTAATAGGGAAAAAAATTCATTAGACTGTATGCACTAGTGACTCGACTGATCGGGTCTATAAACTAAGTCAAATATATCCTCGTAGGCATGTGATGATATTTTAAGGGCGTAGTAGTTGTCCTTTCTGTTTTCATACCAAATATGGTATACTATCTTAGAGCCCATGAGGACTCTTTTGATGCTACTAATTACAAAAACTTTTGAGGTTGTGGTTTGTCTCACCCATTAGATCTTTGATAGTTATAATAATGTGGAGACTCGCGAATTATGGTTATAATTACTCGAGTACTTTAATGATGTGTATGTTTCTATCAGAATTTAACCTTTGGTGTCTGTTCTCTTCAGCACATATGATTGTTCTTCTTTACCTAATTTGATTTGCACCTGTATATGTATAAATGTTTTATAGATTCGTTATTTCTTCATGAACCCTATTTGGGCATGCATTTCATAATTTTTTTGAGTTGACGGCTCATCATATTGTCTGTGGATTTCAAGTGTGAGTTGAATAAGTTAGAAGCTTAAGGTCAAAATTTCTTTAGCCATCCTTCTCCACCAAAGAAATTCTAGCTATTTATAATTAGGATATTTTAAGTTTTTATTTAATTATGTAAAAGTCATAGTTATTGTTGCTCTATCTTAGAAAGCTCAGTAAATTATAAAAGGATCCATGTATTGAAGTTAATTAAATAAATAAAATGAAAAGAACTTGATTTTTCTTAAGTTCATATTGTTGTTGAATTTTATGGTTTTAGTTTAGTATTATGGTTCATAGATGTTTGTTTGTATGATTGCGCTTCGGATCTAGGGTATATAAGAATTTTAGGGGTGTTCAGTAACCTTAAGTCTCTCTATGCTCTAAAACTGTCACGTCTCAATAGAGCGAGTACGGTGAATTAGAGGTTTTACCGAGGACGGGCATTATAAAATCAAGTGGAAAGACAAGTTATATATATGTGTTTATAATTATATAATTAATGGAGTAATATAAATAATAAAATATTTGTTTATTATTATATACATAATTAAATTAACTAATTATTTTTATGTCTCTAATCCGTATGTGTATATATTGTTATTTAAAAAATAAAAAAAAAGTTAACTAATCATTCTTCCAATCTACAAAAGCCAAATTAATTTAAGAATGATAGTTGGGAAATGTGATGCAACCAGCAGTTCAAATTAAAACTGTTATATTCACTAAATTATAAAATAATAAATGAAAACTCCATCAATACAGAAAACATTACTATAGGAGAAAGTTAGCTACAATTTTACAAGTGTAACTAATTTTCATTGTCTAATTTGGTTTACTTCCAGACTATTGTTCAAAACCAAAGTCAAATTCGTACCCAAAAAAAAAAAAAAAAAAAAACAAAGTAAAATTATCAATTTCCAACTTAGAACTATTTAATGAAAAGATTCAGTATACAAAATGTACAAACTTTTCATGAACATTAGACATTACAGCCGTTGGATCAGATAAAACAATTTTCTAAATAAAAGCATATATATATATATGTATATATATATATATTAAATTTCGGATATGAGTATTATGTGATTAGATTATGTGCTTATTACTGCCAAAAGTGCTCAAAAGTCAAAACTAATTCCCTCTCAAAAGTGAATATATGTTCAACCTATACTTCAAGATATGATATACAAATTAAGAAAATTACACAGCACAAGTTAGAAAATCATATGAAATTTAATCTCAATGTATTAACATTTTAAAAATTTTAAAACTATAATATATCAAATTTATGCTAAAAAATTTTTTAACATTTTTTTATATAAAATTTATTTCAACTGGGATCAACTCGAGATTTCTCGGTCTTAAAAATAATTTTAATACATTGATTAACATATTATTTTTCTTAACAACTTAGGCAATAACTTTTTGCTAATGTGAAACATACCCTTAATCAAAATCCAATATGTTGTTAGCACAAGTGGGATATTAATTAAATATTTTATTTTATCTTTTGGTAGGTGCACATCAGAAAATCATTGAAAGACAGTTAAAATTTATATATATATATATATATATATCTAATTTTCCCAATTCATTTTCCTCTTCTACCCAGAAAGGAAGATATATAAAAGAAAGGTTTATATATATATATATATATAAAATATAGTTTTACCTAACTATATATATTATATAATTAGTAACTAGCAACTGTAATTAGACCATTTTGGCAAGTAATTAATTAAGGTATGGCAACAAGAACATTGCCTGGAATACAAATTCCATTTTGTGGTTTATGGGTTTTCTTCAATTTACTTCTATTAGATCTTTCAAGTGTTGCTCTATCACAACAAATTGTGGAGACTCTGCCGGGTCACGCCGGTATACTTCCATTTAAGCTTGAAACTGGGTAAGTTAATTTTTTATTTTTATTTTTTCGTCGTATGAGCTACACAAAATGAATAGTTTTTTTTTTCCGCACTTTATTTTTAGTTATTAGTATGATTAAAAAAAAATTTATTGTTGAGTTTCTGATTTAAAATTTATTCTTTTAATTGATGATAATTATGATATTGAAATCGTGTTCAGATATGTGGGTGTGGGAGATTTGGAGGAATTGCAGCTTTTCTACTACTTTGTTGAATCAGAGAGGAACCCTGTAAAGGATCCTCTAGTGCTTTGGCTTACAGGAGGTCCTGGTTGCTCTGCTTTCTCTGGCCTAGTTTATGAAATTGGTATGCTACCTAGATCTTGATTATCCTTAGTTTTGTTCTAATTTTTATATTAATATTTATCCACCTAGTTTTAAACCATAACTTTGAAAAGGTTGTAAAATTGAAAAAAGCTAACTTGCTATAGGCAAATATATGTTATGATTGAGATCTACAAGTCTTAACATCTACAATTTTACTAGTGAATAGTGATTTATTAATTAATATTAATAATGATTAATAGGTATTTGATAAACTAACTTGTTATTTAATTTAATATTTTCATCACTTATTAGTTTTAAAATAATTTGATAATATAAAATAATTTAAATTTAAAATTTTCAATTAAGTAAAAAATTATTTAAAATGATAAGTTGAAATATTTGATTTAAAATTTTTACTGAACACACTCAGTTATTGAGTTTTTTTTTTTTTTTTTTATTAAAGTGACTTTTACACCCTTAGTATGTTCTTAAATTTTATATTGATAAATTAAAAATCCTAAATTTTTTTATTAAAGTGACTTTTATACCCTTAGAATAATTTTCAATAATAACAGTTATCAAACAAATTGATTATATTTAGCGTTTAAAATTTAATACTTAATTTTCCAACTTTTCGAATTTATATGAGTTTAGGTTGGACTCAATTTTATCACTAATTTTAAGTTTGAATTAAATTTCGGCTAAGCTTGGACTTATATATATACACTTATATTTGATAAATTTCTAATATAATTATAATAAATATTGTTAAAGGTATCATTGATTTATATTTTTCATAGTAGATATGTTAGAATGAGTTGATATATTAATAAATTATACTATATATATTTATTATTTTATTTTTATTAAATATATAAATTTATTTAAAAAATATTAAATTTTTACATAGTAGGATAATACCTAATAAAAATAAATTTAACAAATAAAAAGTAAATTATTAATAATAAAAAAAAATAAAACATGTAAATGGACTAGCTTGAACTTAGCTCGGAATTTATTGTGAACTTTGGGCTAAGTTTTGGCTAAAATAATTCGCAATGAGCTTGCGCTGAGCTTAATCAAAATGTTTTTTTTTTTTTTTTTATTTGGCAAAAAAAAAAAAAATGTTTTGGACTCCACATGAGTGTTGCTTATAATTCGACCCAGCCCGCCCAATTACAGCCCTACTTTATTTTTAGGTTGGGCTGGGTCCATTTCTCCGGGCTTGATTTTTAAGGGTTTGGATTTAGGATGGCCGGACCTAACTCGGATTCCTCAAGTCCGGGTCCTCCCTGACTATCCGATTCCGATTATTTTCAAAATTTCCGATCGGCTCTGCTAGGTCCAACCGAATTTCCGACCAAAAATCCACGGAAATTTTTTTTCTTTAGTTCACGGATTCAGAGTTTTAAAACCCGGCCAGATAACAGAGCTACTTGATCATTGGCGATTGGTTAAATGCTACATAAGATCAACTATGAAAACCCATCAGGTTAAAGTGAAAACAAGACTTTCCCCGTACAATTTATTCCAAAACCGTTGTGAAACTCTCAAAATTTTCAGTTGGTTTGTGATTTTATATCCTTGTTATTGAAATGGAGAGGCCTGCAACTAACAGGGAAGCTGTGACAACAAGCTTTTTTGGATGTTCATAAGTTGCTCGATGTTTTGTCTGAATGACGAATTGGTAATTGGTTTGACATTTTCTTCTGGTGTATGATGGTGGGTTTTATGGGTATCTTGAGTGACTGGAAAATTTATGTTTCTGAGCATGTCTGATGGACTCCTCAACTTTTGTATAGGTCCACTAAACTTTGATTTTGATGCTTTCAATGGAAGTTTGCCATCGCTTATACGAAATGAATTCTCATGGACAAAGGTGCTAATTCAGCCTTCTTGATCTTTCAGTTTTTGGGTTGATGTTAAAATCAATTGGATTTTTTTTTTTTTTAAAATTTCAATCTTGTTTATATATGTTGTTGGTAATTCTCCAGATTGCCAATATTATATTTTTGGATGCACCAGTTGGTACTGGATTCTCCTACTCAAAAACCCAGGAAGGTTACTACACATCAGACACACTATCATCAAAAGCAATTTATGAATTTCTTAGGAAGGTTAGCCCACATTTTTGTTTGTTTATATCTGTATGAAAATATGCATCAGATGCTAAAAAAATGAAAGTTTATGATTTTAACATGATGGCAATCTGTTGAAAGAACTGAATAAAACCATCCCATTTAAGTAAAAAACATCAATACCTGGACAAAGAATGCAGCAAAATGTCAAAATTTGCTCACTTTGTAAGTTGTGTTGCAGTGGATAACAGACCATCCCAAATTCATCTACAATCCACTTTACATCGCTGGTGATTCTTATTCTGGCATGATTGTTCCCACAGTTACTGTGGAAGTAGTAGAAGGTAGCTTCCGTAATGGAAAGTAATGTAAATTATGTTGCAGCCCTTTTCATTGAAAATTCAGGTCTCTATAGTTTTTCTCTTCTTTTTTTTTTTTTAATTATCATTATTCTCAGATATTGGTTGATGGTTGTGTTGCAGGGAACAAAGCTAAACACAAGCCATACTTGAATCTCCAGGTATACTTGTAGTTTTCAGAAATTTATTCCCATTCATTGATATCATATCTTTTCATCTTGTAGTGTGTGCCAAGACTACGGTGTTGATTAACTTTGAATCAGGGATACATGCTTGGTAATCCAGTAACAGACTTACATAATGATGAAAATTCAAGAATTGAATTTTTTCACCGGGTGGGACTCATATCAGATGAGCTATTTAAGGTAATTTGAATCCTGCAGATATCAGCATGAGCTTAGCTTGTAATGCCATTTTGTAGTAGACTAGTAGTATAATTTCCTATTTCCATAAACTTATTTAGATTGATAAGTGGTCAGCATAGAGGGTTTGGGAACTATTTAAGGTAATTTGAATCCTGCAGATATCAGCATGAGCTTAGCTTTTAATGCTATTTTGTAGAAGTAATATAATTTCCTATTTCCATAAACTTAGATTGATAAGTGTTCAGCATAGAGGGTTTGGGTAATGTTTTGTGTTTAAATATCAAAATATTTGAATGATTTGGTTTCACTACCTAATTCACTTCACCAATTTCTCCATATTTTTAATGTATGCATGGTGGAGCTGGCTGTGCAATCATGCTTCTGTATAACAGCTTTTTGTAGGATTTCACCAGCTTGTTTTGAAAAATCAAACTGCAAGAAAAATAAAGCTAGCACGAGCACAACAGTCTCTTTAGTTCACCTTCTTGGGCTACATTCATGGTGAAATTATTAAAAACACCAAGTAAATTGCACCCATCAAATTAACTTTTAGATCCCACATGATTTTTAAATTGTTCACAGGGTACATTGGAGAATTCCTGACACGTGGACTTTTTTTTTCTGGAAGTCTACCAAAAACAATCCTACCAGTTACTAACCTAAATTATCACTAAATATACACAGAGGATGCAAGAGAAATCATGAATTGTTTTTGTTCTCCACTAAAATTTCTTGCTATTCTCAACCTTAAAAAATCACTATTTTTCCACTGAACCCACATGCTCTAGATTTTACTTCACTTATTAGCATATACTGCACCTTAGTGCCTCTCCTCTCTGTCCCATGGATAACTTGTGTTTCAGGCAGAACTACCAAATTCCTGCAGTCAAGCTCTATTTATAGGATTAACTTATTAGCAAGTAATAATGCTAAATAGAACAATCTTTTGCTTCCTATTCCACAAAGAAATTTACAAAATATGAAAACCAAAACTAAAATATGAAATTGAAAACACTTTCTTTTATTTAGCATTTATGTTTTTAATTTTTTTTTTCCAAAAAAAATGAAGTTTGTTTCTGCTTTTCCAGGAAGCTAGAACTTACTGTGATGGTGAATATATATCACCAAATATAAGCAATGCTGAATGTATGGATACCATTCAGCATATCGCAGAGGTTAGAAGAAGAACCATTTTCAGTTATTGAATGAAGGAAAAAAAGGTTATATTTTTCCTTCTCTACATATTTTACTAATGAGAATTCGTGGCTGTTTGAAATTTGTAGTGCACTATAAAGGTATGCGATGCGCAAATATTAGAACCAAAGTGCACTCTTGCATCACCAAAACCAAAGGGCTTGAAATGGGGACGCCAATTTTTCGATGATACTCCCATTGACATTGCTTTATCATCACAACGAGTCCCTGACAATTGGTGCCGAGTAATTTCTCTCTTATTCTCCCATCCCTACATAAGATACATAGATGTCCTTCAATCTACCAGATATTGTTTCAATCAGTTAGATCTCAGTCTCAATCTACAAATTCAGTAAATTATGTTATGCTTTTTTTCAGAATTCAAATTATGTACTCTCTTACATCTGGGCAAATGATGAAGGTGTACAGAATGCACTTCATATTCGAAATGTAAGTCACTTCAAATAGTCCATTGTGCTGAATCAGTATGCTAATTTCTTGTTGGTATTTAAATCCAAATTTATTTCATTGAGATAAACTCAAAGCTTTTTTTTTCTTTCACTGGCAATCAGGGTACAATAACAGATTGGAAGAGGTGCAACAAAACCCTGGCTTACGATTATGACATATTGAGTACTGTCTTTTATCATAAAGAACTCATTAAAGCTGGCTATCGAGGTTTGGTGTACAGGTAAATTTTTTTTTTTTTTTTTTTTCATTTCCTTTATCTTCACTCTTCAGCTTATCTTCTAGTGAATTTGCTGTCATGTTTTCTCTGACTGTGCAAAATTTGAAAAATAACAATAAATTGTCATCAAAGAATCATTGTTTACTCAACTTCGCCCACATCTTATACATCAAATGGTATAAATTCTTGCATATCACAATGAGCTTTGAACTTTTTTAACTATTAAGTAATGTCTTGGAACTTCAATAACACAAACATTAATTATGGAACTCAAGGTAAATGTATGATTTTCTTCTACAAATAGTTTATCCATTGATATTACTCTGCTTTGTTGTCTTCTTTTCTTATATGTGGTTGTATTGCTTATCCTATTGGCTTTCTTGCAGCGGTGACCATGACATGCTGATTCCTTACACTGGCACAGTAGCGTGGATTTACACCCTCAATTTAACAATTGTTGACGGTTGGAGACCTTGGTTTGTTGAGGGTCAAATAGCAGGGTTGATTTCTAAATTTCAATTTGTTTTCTTTCTAATGAGAATCCTTTTTAAAGCAGTTACAAATCCAAGTGACACCATAATAAAAAAATCACTTTCCTTTTTCATTTGTAGATTCACAGTCAAGTATGCTCCCTCTGTTGGAGATGGTTTGGTGTTTGCCACTGTAAAGGCAAGAAAGTCATTATCTGCAAGTCCTTGCACAATCAGAATGTGAACAGTAAGTTAACTTTGTTCTTTTGTTTTTTTACAGGGCGGGGGTCACACAGCTCCAGAGTACAAGCCTAAGGAGTGTCTTGCAATGATCGATAGATGGTTGTCTTATTACCCTATGTGACAAACACTAGCACTAGATACTGGAGAAAGCTTATTAAAGTTTGAATCTCCTTCAAGTTTGTCAAAGATAATTGGTATAAATTGTTCAATAAACTTATAATTATATGCAAGATGTTGGTAGAAACTCAAAATGATAGACTAATTGTAGTGCCTTCTCAAATGTGAGAAACCAAATTCTGAGCAAATTTTGGTTAAATACATATATTTATTTCTTAGTAAATTTGGTTTTGACTGGGTGCTCAAACTCGAGACCTCTCAGCCCTTAGCAACTACTCCAGTACCACTAGATTAAGACTCATTGGTTTATATATATATATATAATGATTGTGGTAATATCTAACCATCTTCTTCTTGTTCCTTGACTCTGCCATATGCCCATTTGTTGCATGGATTTTTGTACTTTTCTGATGAATTGGCATTGATTGTATTCACCAACAAAATTTGTATTCCACAGATAAATATGAGATTGCTTATGTATTGTTTGTTCCTAATTAGTTAGTTCTTGTCTACGAATGGAATAGGAAAATAACTTGTATATGTAATTACTGAAATGAGGTTTTGAAAGCTTGAAGTGAATTTAATTTTGATGGTTAGAAAGAGAATGTTGAATAAAAGAAATAAAATAGGTCAATATTATGTATAGGGAATAAGCAATTACTGCAGAACAGAACTGGGTTTGAATCTTTGCTCCTCCTTAATTTAATCACATCTGGGCAATGAAAATAATAGAACATATCTAATTCTCTACCCCCATTCTTAATATTTAATCCTTTTTTTTTTTCTTGACCTAATTCGTTAATTTATTCAGGAATATAAAAATGGTCTGATAAATATTTGTACAGATCAATAGTGGGGAATTGGAACTTATACATGTTTGAACCCTTATTATTATTATTATTATTGACTTTTGGTTTTCACTTGTAAAATATATATATATATATATATATATATATACACACACATATATATATATTTTTTTCTTTCTGGTTGAAATTAGTATTCCATTTCAAAATATTTATTATTTTAGAAATTTTTTTTCTAAAATATCTGTAATTTTAGAATTTTAAAAAAATATTTATTATTTTCTTTTTTAACTTTACTCTCTTTTTATTTTTTTATTAAGCATTTGCATCAATTATTTTTTTTTCCATATCAAAATCAAAAAATAATATTTTAATCTTTTTATCTTAAAATTATGATAATTTAAAAATTTTCTTAATATGTATATCGAAATTTTAAATTATAGATATTTTAAAACGGAAGAAATATAATTTAATCAAAATCAGCTTCATTTCAGTAATGGTGGTAAACACCAACGTGAAAATTTAGATCTCAGAAAATTTTAATCTCAGAAAATGTATAAACTAACTAAAAAAAATATTCTGATAAAAAAAATGTTGATAGTTTTAACTTATAAGTTACTCAGAACAAATGCAATTCATTATTATTATTATTATTATTATTCAAACACTCAATTGCATGAAAAAATAATCGCAAAAAATTCAATATTAAAGTCTTTCATTAAAAAAATTATCATCAAAGTCTCAATAATATTTATTTAAACACTCAATTAAAATTCAAATAGTACTTCTTTTTTTTTGGAATAGTATAAATACATACAAATATAAGGAAAAAATAACATATACACTTTAAAATTATAGCTATTTCAAATATAATAAATATTTGAATGATAAATACAGACGGCCACATGCAATACAAATGTATGCTGAAATAGTACTTAAAATAAAAAATCATTAGACTAGCAAATTATAAAATTTTTGAGCAGTTTTGGACTTTTGAAATTCTAGCTTCTTTTTTTTTTTTTTTTTTTTTTTTTTTTTTTCAAAATGAAATTCTAGCTTTAAATCCACGGGAATTTCGTTTTTTAATTATTTTTATTCTTTATTTATTTTTAATTTTTTTTTTTTGCCAAATTATTTATTTTTAATTATTATCCTATCACTACTATTTTATAATTTCAGAGTGACATTTACTTCAACCTCCACACTGCCCCAAACCCAAACACCGACAACCACCATGAGGTCTCACCCCCCTCCTCCTCTTTCCAAACCCACCTATCCCCAACCCGATGACGACACTGACCCATTAACCCGACCCACCGCAACCGTCGCCACCGCTCTCCCATCCGCCCGCAAGAAAGGAACCGGTGTTCGGGCCTGGCTCCTCATTGACTTCACCGGCCAGGCTCAGGTTGTCGAAGCTGGAAAACATGCAATCATGCGCCGCACTGGCTTACCTGCCCGTGATCTCCGGATCCTCGACCCACAACTCTCGTACCCATCTACGATTTTGGGTCGAGAGAGAGCGATCGTCATTAATTTAGAGCATATCAAGGCAATAATTACTGCCCAGGAGGTTCTTTTGTTGAATTCCAGAGACCCATCTGTTACACCGTTTGTTGAGGAGTTGCAAAGAAGGCTTTTGTGTCATTATAATGCTACTAAAACCCAGGTCTGTGATTCCTCATTTTCTTTCTATTGTGGTTTAAAAATTTTGGGTTCTTGATTTTTGTTTGTTTCTATTTCTTATGTTGGTGATTTGTGATTTTATTTCACTTGTTTAGTTTATAATTCAAGAATCTTTTGAGTTTTCAAATGGGTGTGCTTTGGTTTATTAAGTACACATTTTGGATTCTTTGCTATCCAATTCAGGGGTTCTCTATTCTTTGATGCTTTGAAAGAACTCCATGAAAGGAATGCTTAATTGTTTTATATCTCTCTGTGTGTACTAAATTTGTGTGGCACAATCAAGTTGATAAGTAATTGTTAATTGAATTGGAAATAAGGTTGCTTAAGCCAACTGGTGATTGGAAAATTGAAAATGAGTCAGACTATGAAATGCAATATGACTGTTTCCATGAATTATATGATATTCAATTAAAACCTTGGAATGAATGAAATCTCCTCTACGAAAAATTGAACTTGATGCAACTCGATGTCCCAATCAAATAAGGTCGGATGATTGGATTGGTTTTGCTGGTCACTGGTGAGCACAGTCACACACTCCTTATTATAATAATTTTGGACTGATGTCTCTCAATTTTTAGCTTGTACACTTTCATTGTTTTTTCTTTGGTTATTACTTGTACAAAAAAATCAAGATTTAGAAGCATTATTTTATTCCTCGTGTTTTCCTCTTTTTCCGCATTTTTTCCCTTTTTATCCTCCTAAACATGATCAGGTGCCTCTTGAATCATCATGAGCATGATTTGTTATTTTCGCCTTTTTCTGTATAGGAGGGCAATGGTGATGATTCAAATTGGACAAATTTGTATGACCTTGAAGAGCCACAGTCAAGGGCAAGTGATGAAAATTTTCCAGGGGCCTTTCCGAATTGTCAGAATCGAGATGGGGGAAATAAGGATGGGAAACCGGGTCTTGAGAATCGAGATGGATCAAATGTTCTTCCATTTGAGTTTGTTGCACTGGAGGCATGCCTTGAGGCTGCTTGCAGTTGCTTAGAAAATGAAGTGAGAATTCACATTTTCCAATTTGATAGCTTTTTGGTTTGTTTATGGCTTCTTTTCTCTCATTGTTTCTTTTCTTTTCCATAATCTCACCAGGCAAAAACACTAGAGCTAGAGGCTCATCCAGCACTGGATAAGCTAACTTCAAAGATCAGTACTCTCAATTTAGAGCGTGTCCGTCAAATTAAAAGTCGTTTGGTTGCAATAACTGGTCGTGTTCAAAAGGTTTGCTAGGATGTTTAATTTTTCATTTGTTTTGTTATAGTGGGCTGTAATAGGATGTTATGAATAGTAACCTTGTTATCCCAAATTTTAAATACCTCATGCTATGTGATGTAATTGATTATGCATGTGTGTTCATCTCTAGGTTCGGGATGAGCTTGAACACTTGTTGGATGATGATGAAGACATGGCTGAGATGTATCTAACAGAAAAACTGGTTGAACACCTAGAAAATTCTTCCACTACCTCTTTAAATGAGAGAGATGACATGGATGATGAATATATAGACATGGATGATAGGTACCTAATAATATCACCATTTCTTTGATTACACACTTTTCTTTGGTTCTTTAATGTACTATCTTTTCACTAGGAATTCCTATTTTGTTGCATCAGGATGCCTGCTGAAGTCTCATTGGAAGCTCACAGGGCTTCTACTAGTGATGAGGCTGATATTCACAATGCTGACAATCCACAGGATCATATGTTTAGTGCTCCTAATGTGCTTAGCAGGGGCAGCCATGGGACCCATACTAGTACCACTCGAAGTGCTATAAGCAAACAGCTTGATGTAGAGGAGCTGGAGATGCTATTGGAGGCATACTTTGTACAAATTGATGGCACACTGAACAAACTATCCACGGTATTGAATTTAATTTTCTCACTCTAATTCTTTTTATGTGCATGACTTTTCATATCAGCATAAATTTTGATTATGGATTTCCTCTATAACAATGTTGTGGTAGTCAGTGCTGGCTTGTTATGCATGGTGCACATTCTTGCCATAAAGTTTCCTTCTAATGAAACCATAAATTTTTAGGATTTAACTATTTTCCTTTGTTTAGAAAACTAACTGTCACTGCCTGAACTTTAGAGCGAAAATTCCTGGTATTAAATGTAGGAATATATTTGGCTCTATAATGTAACTAAAACATGGTCATACTTGGGTATTCAGGCATTCAAGTGCATGACTGCCTTTGATTTTGCACATATTCTTCTTGTTTTAATTACATCTTATCATCTGCAAAATTGTGCTAGAAATACTAAAGGTTTGTGTGTGTTTGGAGGATGGGGGATAGAGGACTAGCAATACAATATTGAAATTCTTTTTGTTTTTGTTTTTTTTCAAATGCATTTCTAATTTCATTATTGATTTTCTTTTTTGATTTGGTTCAACTTATCCATCACTGTGTTTCATTTTCTTTGATGGTGTCTTGGAAGCTGAGGGAGTACGTTGACGACACAGAGGACTACATCAACATAATGCTGGATGACAAACAGAATCATCTCCTGCAAATGGGGGTCATGTTGACAACGGCAACCCTAGTGCTCAGCTGTTTTGTTGTTGTGGCTGGTATTTTTGGCATGAATATTAGCATCGAGTTGTTCAGGGAAGAGACGGAAACAGGGATGCCAAAGTTTCTATGGACTGTTGGGGGAAGCTGTACCGGCAGCGTAATCCTGTACGTAGTTGCTATTGCCTGGTGCAAGCACAAGCGATTGTTAGAATAATCGAGGGGCTTCAAAAGATAACTAAGGGGCCTGATGTGTACAAGGAGGTAATAAATTTGAGCGGCTGTTGTATGATATGCTTTGTGAATAAATTCTGACATGACAACTTTCTTTGCATATGATATTCATGGTGTTCTCAAAAGGATTTTAGGTTGGAATATGCCCGTGGGAAGCAGGGACGAGGGGAGAGCTATGGGTTTGTATAGGTCTTTTAATATTTCTATACCAAAAGAACATGTATTATTCAAGGTGTATTTGGAGAATATCATACACAATCTTTGATTATAATAACTTCACCATGCAGCAATAAAACTAAATTACGTTATTTACTTGGTTTATAAGTTATGCCATTATTTTTTAGGCATTGCACGATGATCATCTCCCCTCTTTAATCTTTTTAATATTAGGATGGAGAATTTAATATCGGTAAAATTTAAACTTTAGTGTTCACCATGGTTGTTAAACTCAACTCGGTCTGGCTAGCTCAGTCGGAAAATCCGGGAATTAGTTCATAGGCCGGTTGAGGTGACTTATAAAATCCTTTGAATAGCAAAATTAGTAAAAAATAGTCGATTCGGACGGGTGCCTGGCGACCCTGTCACAAGTCAGACGGTATAACGGTTTTTTTTTTTTTTTTTCCAATTAAAACAAAGTAAAACGCTATCCTTTTTTTAAAATCTAATTTAAAATTATTTTCACTGTTATTTTATTTTTTTAAACATAAAATAAAATAAATTTTATGTTGGACATTGTTATTTTATATTGAATATTAATATATTAAAATTATATTGGATATTAATTTATCATAATTTTTTTTTATTTCATTGTTTAATTTTAGTTATATATATATATTATATTTATTTTTAACATATAAAAAATAAATATATAATATTATATTACATTTCGATTCAATTCCAGTTGAACTTCTGACTCGTAATTCTCGGCTTTCACCGATTTAATGATCGGACTGGGTCTGAAAACCATGGTACTCACTCCTAAAATGATTGAAGCAAAATTTATTATATTCTACTAGACTTGTTCAAGGACTGGGTTTGAATTTGAAAAAGATTAAATTTTTCATAGGTTTGACCCAAAAGCCTGCAATTTATTTTCATTAATTAAAATCTGTAGTCCAATTCATGAACAGGTCTATATCTTACATTTCATAAACCTTTGAATATGCAAATAAATAATTAAATAAAAAAAAAGGTTATTATTATCTTTGCAATATTTAATGCTTTTATTTGCAATGCATGGACTTAGGATTAGTTATTTTCAATGTTGTTAAAATCGGATCGGAGGTTGAACCGGTTTTCTTCCCGGTTCACAGTCCGATCAGTCCAATTTAATTTATCTAATATTTTTTTTCTTTTTTTTTTAATTTTTTTAGTTCAAAACGGTGTCGTTTTGAAAAAATTTGGTTCGACCGGTCACTGGTTTTTTTGGTTCGAACCAATTTTTTCTGGTTCATGATTTATCCGGTTTTTTATGATTTAAAAATCAGACCAGTGATCGGTTCCCAGTTTAATCGATCCGACCGACCGGTCCGGTCTGGTTTTAACATGGGCTTTTTTAGGTATTAAAATAAAATTTTATATTATTAAATATGATTATTTTTTTTAGGTACTAAAATTAAAATTTATATTATTAAATAAGTTGACTCAATGATATTAGAATTTTCTTTCCAATTGTGAGATTGTAAATTCAAACACATTAGAGTCTTAATTAATTAAAAAGAAAGTTTATATTATATTTTGAACCTTTTTACTTAACTGTATTTTTTCATTTTTAATTAGATGAACCTGATGTAATGGGCTTAGGTTATAAGCCCAATAATTATAAGGTTTCCATTTAACAAAAAAAAAAAAAAAAAAAAAAGGAGGTGAAGTGGACTAAAGTGAAAGGAAGATAAACCCATATCTAAAACCTCATCATCTATCTCTATATCTATCTATAAGCTAAAAACAAAAACCAGTGGCTGAGGTTGTGTGTTTGTCTGTAATAGTTAATTATCAGAATGTGTATTAATGGCACTTACAGTTACAGTAAACAAATTTGCTTCATCAAATCTTCATTCAGTTCAAACAAACAAGAAACAAGCTTAGCTTCTTCAAGTATGTATACTTCTATTCCTTTCCTGCTATATATTATCTATTTCTCTCCTTTTCTTTTTTTAAATAATTTTTTATTTTTTGCTTTTATATACTTTTAATTTTTATTTTTTTTTGTTGGGGTTTTTGGAAGGTTGTTTCTTTTAATTTTCATTGCTCACTAAGTGTTTCTTAATTAATACCATATCTATATATATACTTCTTTTTAGATTCTTTGAAGTCTTTTATTTGTTGAATAATTGAATTTTTGTTTAATTAATCTTATCAGAATATTTGAAGAAATTATCAAAGTAAAAAAAAAAAAAAATTTGAGAAGGAGGTGTTACTTTCAACATTACTGCTGCTACATTTCTTAAACTGTTTAATTTGTAGAATTTAATGATAATACATTTTTTTTATAAAAATATGTATATATTTAGTAGTAGTAAGATAGTATTACGAAAATAATTATAAAAGATGAAATTGATGTTATTACATTACATTTTTAATTTTTTATATATTCTAATAACTTTATTATATGTTTTATTTTTCAAAGAGATTGAATAGAGCAATTACAAGGATATATTATTTTGACTATGTAGAAAGATCTATGAGAAGAAAGAAAGAGCAAGATTTCTGATTTGAAGAAAGGTATTTGCACACAAAAGATTTTATAATTTGAGAATTTCTTTATCTTTAATTTTTAATATTTACCTTTTCCTTCTATTCAAAAGCTGCATGAATTGAATTGTAATCTATCAAGTTGTTTTAATACATATATATATTCAACACGATTCATTTAAATGAAATAATTTACCAATGAAGTGATGAAATTAAACTATCACCACTTCAGTCGTAATAATTGTAATTGTGAGAAATTTCGAATTCAATTCAAAAACTTAAGTTATTGAATAGTGAGACCCAAACATTATATTAAGTCTTGATGATACCATCATTTGTTATATTTTTATGTGAAATCTTTTAACTCTAACACTCTTTTTTGACACATACTAAGCTCTTAACTAGCACGTGGTACAAACATATTAAGGGTCGAACAGATCTAGATTCGTACATGTATCAGGTCTTACTAACACACGGCTAATGTAAGCTTGATGAAACACGAAAAAGTACGAAAAAATTGAGATGTAAAGCCGACTCTGATATCATTTATTATATTTTTATGTAGGATCTTTTAACTCTAACAGTAGTGAAACAAAAACTTTTTTAAATTTCCCAATTAAAATTATTCATTATTTTTTTTTTCTCGTGTAACTCTTTTGTGAAATAAAAATTTTTCTAGAGGAGAATGGGGACATTGGCAATAGCTGCAGAGGTTCACATGAATCAAGAATTATTATTATCAGCAAGAGGAGTAGGAAAGAAGAAGAGTTTTCGAAAGGGTGCAATGATGAAGATGAATATCATAAATAGCAATAGTAGCAATAATCATAATAAAGCCTTGCAGCTGAAAGAGATAAGAGAAAGTTGCAAAAAGTGGGTATGGAAAGGCCAATACTCAATCAATTACTTTGTTAAATCTGATTCTATCAATAATGATAATACTACTACTAGACCTCCTCTTCTTCTTGTTCATGGCTTCGGTGCTTCTATTCCTCACTGGCGCAGGTTTGTAATTACTCTTACGTTATACTTGGTAAACCGTAATAAAATATAATGCAATATAATCAAATATATTTATAATATTTTATACATCGTATTCCATTACAAAGTACTAAACGTACCCTTAGAATTTGGTTAATCTAATTTTTTTTTATTATAATTCTATCAAAACGTTTTAAAATAGACTATTTTATCTTTAAAAAGATAGATGAATTATATGATAGAATTTAGCTAATTCAGTGATAAGTTGCTCAAAAGAATAATAGATACAATGAATTATTTGTATTTCAATTTTAATAAATGAATATAATTGCAACCACTAATTTTTGAAATTAAAATAAATTTATTTTATTTTGAAAGATTTGAATATCATTATCATTTTTAAAAAATATTAATTTTTTTTCTTGTCCAACTTTCAAATTCTTAATTACTTCTCTCTTTCTTTTTCTGTTTAATCAGGAATATTGCTACATTGGCAGAAAATTACACTGTCTATGCTATTGACCTTCTGGGCTTTGGTGCTTCAGATAAGCCGAAGGATTTTTCATATACTATGGAGGCATGGTCTCAGGTATATATATTATATATAAATTAATTATAACAATCAATTTCTTTAAATTTGTAAAGTTATAGCAATGCTAACTCTAAATCATTTAAAAAAAATGCAGTTAATTTTGGATTTCTTGGATGAAGTTATTCAAAAGCCAACTGTGCTAATAGGGAATTCTGTTGGAAGTCTTGCTTGTGTAATTGCAGCTACAGGTAGGGTGAAATAGACTTATTGATGGGCGGGGTCTGAGTTTGGAAAATGTTTAATTTTCTAAAGGTAACTCATAATTTTCTTCACTAATTATGATCTGTGACACGGCTCATAAACAGGTTTAGGGTGAAAGTACCCTTCAATTTTTAAAGTAAATTCTCAATAATATATATGAAATTGATGGGTGTGTTTATACTTTGTGGAAGAAGAATGTAGTAAAAAATTGGTTGGAGGGCTAGTGCTATTAAATTGTGCTGGTGGCATGAACAACAAGGCAATAGTTGATGATTGGAGGATCAAACTATTACTTCCTTTGCTTTTGCTCTTTGATTTTTTATTGAAGCAACGAGCAATTGCTTCCACCCTCTTTGACCGTGTTAAACAAAGGTATCTTTTTTTCTTTTTTCTTTTAATTTTTCTGTTCCATTTAATTAATAATATATAATCTTCCAATTCTAAGTTTAAATGTAACAAATTAATTAATGTTTTTTTTATATTTTGTGGCTGATGCAGGGATACATTAAGAAACATTTTATTGTCTGTTTATGGAAATAAGGAGTCAGTGGATGATGAACTTGTAGAAGTATATTACTTTTTCTTTTTGTGCTTTTATGTAGGCATAGCCGGTTTAATTGAATTGTCGATTTCAATCTGAAATCGGCAATTTTATTTAAACTGAAACCATAATCGATTTTTACAGTTTTAGTTTCGATTTCGATTTGAAATCGGTTTTTTTATTTTGGTCTAAAATTAGTTTTGAACTGATTACTTTATTACAAATCTTAAAACAGATTTTCTAATTTACCTTTTATATATATATATATATATATATATAATGCATGCTATTAAAATACCTAATTAGAAATGAATTTTTTACATGAAAAACTTTCAGATAATTAGAGGACCTGCAAATGAAGAAGGAGCACTTGAAGCATTTGTTTCCATAGTGACAGGGCCACCGGGACCTAATCCAGTGAAATTAATACCAAGAATTTCAATTCCTGTTCTAGTTTTATGGGGTGATAAAGATCCTTTCACACCTCTTGATGGGCCTGTTGGTAGATATTTCTCTTCTTTACCTTCTCAATTATCAAATGTTAAGCTTTCTATATTAGAAGGAGTTGGACATTGTCCTCATGATGACAAACCTCACTTAGTCCATCACAACTTGCTTCCTTGGTTATCTGATTTTGTTGTTTCTTGATCGTCATTTCTTTTTCCAACAATTTCTTATACTTAATTATAATAATTCAATTTTTCAAATATTATTGAGATTGTATTATGTATAGCCCAATTTAGATTAATTAAAGTGTATACTTTTCATCAATATATATATTGTCATAGTGTAAAAACATGAACCTATAATTGCAAAATTTAAATGGCAATAGTTTTTTTTTTTTTTTTTTGCACCAAAAATGGCAATAGTTTATGGCTCAAATTTCTTTTGTGTTTTAATTTTGTGTGGATAAATTTTTTTGGTACGTGATAAGGGAAAAATTTTGCACTTTCTGTTGGGCCACATCCAATAAGCCGAAGTCGCTAGGCTCAGAGGTGGAGCTATATATATGTTGAACCTTCAAAATTTTTAAAACTTCCCCCCTTTTAATTAGATATTTTGTACAAATTTTTAATAATATATATATCTAGTCTTTCCAAATTTTT
Source organism: Vernicia montana (assembly GCA_949750685.1). Lineage (NCBI taxonomy): Eukaryota > Viridiplantae > Streptophyta > Magnoliopsida > Malpighiales > Euphorbiaceae > Vernicia > Vernicia montana. The sequence continues at coordinate 14,702 of CATKHJ010031405.1, read as the reverse complement.
TAATAATTTATCTATTATATATATATTTTTATCATATAATTATGGCACTCAAAAACTTTACAATTTTTATTTTTCTCCTCAAGTTAGATTTTTTTTTTTTAATATTTATACTTTGGCCTTGCAAATTTTGAAGTCTAGTTTCACACCTAGTCAAGCCCAAGAACCGTCTCCAAAAGTAAGGCACTACAAAAGATCCATGAGTACCTAAGTCAACCTTGCAATCGCCTCGGTAGTAAGTACTCTGCCTAGCCTAAAGCCACCTAACCCAAGCACTACCCTACTTCGTCAGTAGGCGATCTCACAGCTTGCCTAAGGAGAGTTTGTTTTGGCACTTTCATCCAGCAAACTCACACGCATGGGCTATTATTCCTGACACCTCCGAGAAACAGTTCAAAACGGCGCAAGACTCTAGAGCTAACAGCTTAACTTGAATTCGAAAACCCATGATCGCCCGAACACCAATAAGTTGAATAAATAAATGCAGCCTCAACCAAAGCCTGGGCCTTTGATTTTAGGCCGTTGACGGCGCAAAATGCAACATACTAATCTGCGACCAGCAAGTTTTTCAAAAGCGAACTGAATGGAATTGTTACTTTCCAAAAATGCTTGCATTTCTTTTTAGTCGTGCTTCCTCGCTTCGCCATGAAAAGCACTTCTTATTGAGTGAAAGGCGCGTTATGGGTCTACGCTTGTTCTTGTGCGAGAATTTCTGGTTGTATCTTGCTCCTTTCTTTCGCCTCAGTAGTGAGTAAACCATGTGGCCGTTATCATCTTTAATGGAACACAAAATCTTTCGGGCTCTTTTTTCAGATAAGGCAGCTCATATAGTTCTTGTCTTTCTATCTTCATTTTTCCAAGACCCGAGATTTCTATTTCATAAGAGACTCCTCCGCATCAAGCATTGTATTAAGTTCATATAGTTTTCGAGTTTCATCCATCGCTACTTGCTCATTTCCTTGGTCCTTCGTAAGAATGGTAATCGATAACTAAATATTTGCTTTATTTAATGCAGCAACCACCGTGCAGAGATAGACAGAAGGCTTCTTAAGACATCGTTTTCTTACTCCACTCTATAGTTCAATGATCAATAGGCTTCGAGCTCCTTCATTCACAATGGTTATTGATGTGCCATTAAGACCATCTATGATCACTCTAAAAATAGTTCTTCCTCCAACAACCTTTGGAAACTGATGTGCTATCCTTCAAAACCCGAAATTATCCTTCGCCTGGACCAAGATATTATATGCCTAGACCATGCCCATCGAGAAGAGAATGTGGAGAAAGAGATCTCAAATCTATTAGTGATTGGGCCACCTCTCCTAGCAAAGAAAGACACCAAACCAAGATAAAGCAACCTAACAATAACTGAAACTAACAATAACTGACAAAACCTCAAAGAGAGGTACCATTCTTTTGGACCAGGTCACTTGGATGAAGTAACGAGGTCCATGCATCAATATATTCATCATATTCTTCTATAATAACTATTTTAGAAGAATTACCATCAATAATTGAACTCTCCCCCACCTTGGATTTTTTAACTGAAACTGAGATCCTCTCTCTCTCTTCTTACCCAAGTCAGGTGGTTTCTTCGAATTAAAAATGACCACTAATGTAATTGGATCACCAGCCACTCAAAATCTGATTGGGCTTCATTTCACTATTAAAAGCATTGCTAACATTAAATTGCAAATTGGTTGTAGCTACATCAGTTTTAGTGGGTTAAGGAGACCGATAGAGAGCCTTTTTAGTACTGTTCAACTGCATAACCACATTCTTCTCTTTTGGGCCCTAGCCCAGTCCAACTCTAGCTGGTGCACGAGCAACGGACTTCCCTGTCCTAGTTTTCCTTTCTTGATCCTTAATAAACTGCCTCAAATCACTAGGAAGATTCTTCTCCAAATTATTATCATAATTCCAGCCGAAAATCAAGCCTCTAGTTGTTGCCTGATCACCTACAGTTTCTAAGGCAGTAAAGTGAGATCCTTCTGCTCCATGACTAGAATTTTGCTTGTAAAGATCTTCAGCAAGAGAATCTTCCCTTCTTTGTCGCTTAGGTTTGCACTAGACATGGAGACATTGGCCAAACTCTGAAGGCCCATCCAACCCTTCTATCTGAACTATATCCCTTGTATTTGTTGAGCAACTGCTACCACCTTGTTCATTGGGCGGCCTTTGATCCTCTTTCTGCTTGAAAGGACAAAATAGTTAATTGTGTCCTATTCGACCACAAGAAAAGCAAATTTGTGGCAATCATTTGTATTCAACTCTTTGCCATTCCCCCTCAATCTTGAATTGGCCAATAAGTGGTTTCTCCAAATCCAACACCACAGCTATCCTCGCAAACTTGCCCTAATGAGCTAATTGTGTGTTAATGTCAACATTCACTGTCCTACCTATCTTATTTCCAGTAGCATGAAGAATATCCTCTTGATAAAATTGGACAAGCATTCTTAGAAACCTAATCCATGCCACTACATGAGAGAGTTTTGCTTTAAAAGCCCTAAAAGAGGAAGACCACTATTGAACCACAAGATTATGTCCCAAAATAATCTAAGGTCTATCAATGAGAGTATGATAATAGTCTGTTTTATCAGATAATTGAATTAAGAAATAATCGTTTTCTAAGCCAATAACCAAAAGGGTTCCATAAGGCCTTAAATTTACTGTAGAGGATATTGTAATCAATTGATTTCCCAAACAAATGGACTATCACTGCATATTCCCATGGTTTCTCAATGTGTTCCTATAGTTTAGAAGACAATTTAAATGATTCCCCTTCCTTGTTCTCTGAAACTACAATATCTCCAATCTCCACTCGGAAAGGGGAAACTCTAAGGGCAATTTACCAGATTAATGTATTTGAAAAAAAAAATTCTAAATTTAAGGGAAATAGAAACAATTTTACGAAATAGGGTGTTTTAAAAAAAATTCCCAAATAGGAGTGAAAATTTATTGACTTTTTGCCTTTCCGCCATAATATTTAGTAAATAACTAAAAAAAATGGAGGAAAGGAAAAAATTAAAACAAAAGGTTTAATCTTCCACTTCACATTTCCACCATTTTTTTTGTTTTTTAGCACATATTCCACTATTTTTTTGGTGTTTTAGCAATATTCCACCATATATATATATTTTTTTGGTGTTTTAGCAATATTCCACCATTTGTTTTTTGGTGTTTTAGCAAGATTTTGGAGACTTTTTGTTACAACTTTATTTTTCTGCCATTTTTTACCAATATTTTTTCATATTCCGCCAAAATTTATAGTTACACTTTACACTGCTTTTTAAAGTTTCCGCCAAAATTTATAGTGACAAAATTCATTTCCACAAAAAATTTTAGTATTTTTGACTTTTCAACCTAAAAACCTCATAATTTGGGAATTACTTTTAAAAAAAAAAACCCAAATTTAGAATTTTTTTTTTCAAATGCATTAATTTGGTAAATTGCCCGAACTCTAAGGCCCTCCTCTTGTCATCCTTCAACCCCTTCTCCCATAAGACTGTCTCTATAAGAAACCCTAGAAACTTCATTATCCTTCAATCTCTATTAGAAACCCTAGAAACTTCATTATCCTTCAAACCCATACTCGTATCCTCCATCTTAACCTCTCCCCTGCTACCATTCTCCCTAAATTTGACTTTTCTTATTAGAAGATCTTGATCTACTAGTGGCTCCCCTTCCACTGTACCAAAGCTTTCGAAATCCATTGTTTAAACTTCCTCACATTTGGGGGTTTTCTTAAAAGGACGATTTCACTTGCAATTAAAATTTTAAATTAAAGTTAAATAATCTTATTTTAAAAATTGGATACAGTTATAAAATCAACCAAAGTTTAGAGTATAAAACATTACATTAGGAAAAAAAAAAACATAAATTTAAAAAAGGGGGATAGAACTCAGTAATTAACAGACATAGAGTTCCAAACTTAATAGCAAGAAAAGTAACATAGATAGATAGATTCAATGATTGTGAGCCTGGTCTCCTGTGCAAACTGAGTAGCATGAAATTCCTAAATAACAACAACTAGAAATTAGAAAATCCTAAATAAGAAACCATTAAAGAAAACTTTTGCAATCCCATCTTCAACCATTTTCTGTTGAAAGAATAAACTTTAATTTCAGTCATTATTATTAAGAAGTCTCTTTGTTTTCTATAATGTCTTTAATTAAAGTTCATGTATTAGTGTTTTATGCTCAATAAACCTTAAATGTGAAAGGTCTAGTGTCTACTATAAATATGTATCTTTGAATGGTTACTGAAATAAGAAAAATATTGATTAATTTTTCTACCTTTCTCTCCAATATTTTTTGGTCTCCATTTTGGCTTGATTGGAGTATTAGGGTTTGGTATCCAAGTTTTAATTCCTTTGGGGACCGTCACCTTCCTTAGAGGACATATATGAGTTGTTACCTACTTTTCCTTGTCAAATGCATTCTCGCACTTTTCGTATTGTAGCCATTGAGGATAATATTTAGCAGATAACAATTTCATCTCATATGCCAAGAGAAACACATCCTTAGAGAAATTGTGATGGACTACTATGTGTTGATAGTCAACATTAAATTCCTTCTAGTTCATATATGATGATCAAATATAGTCTTATCTTTTATCTCATTTTCAGTAAAATAAGTATGATTAGGAATATGAGATTTCTTGTTTGATTTCTAATCATAGTCAACACACCACTCTTCCTCTGTGACTCCATTTTCTGATTCTAAGTTATAAGAAAGAAAATTATTTTTGGATTTAGGACAAAAAGTGAGTGGTGAAGCAAAAAAAACTATGTGAGTGGGTGAGTGGGTGAGGAATTCTCAATGATAGAGGAATTCTCATACTACTATGAGATAGGTATGGGTATGAGTATACTAAGTCTCTTCTGAGGAGAGAGATTAAACTCTTCTAGGAAGACAAGGAACTAAAGAGTTCATTAATGAACAGGAAAGAAAAGAACAGAGTAACAGAGGTATAAGTGAAAAAAGAAGATAACAGAGAATAAAGAAGGTAAAAAAAAGAGGATTTTAAAGAGTAACTTAAGAAACAAAGAAAGAAAAAGAAGTGAAGATCCCTGTAAAACAAAAAAGGGTCTAATATGAGTTCAAGGGAAGCATAAGCTTAGCGTCCACATCCCTAAGAGCTGATCATTTAAGCAAAGCTGACAAACTTTGCGATATAGTTTAGTATTTTTTTTTTAAAATTAATTATTATGAGGGATTTTGTTAATTATGAGATATATATATTAGGGTCACCAAATCAGCCTATGACAACGAGAGCAAATATATATAGAAGTATTTTTAATTTATATCCTCCTCAATTAGAATCTTGAATTAGAATCGCCTCATCGTAAGAATTTCTCATATCCAAGATACACTCAACACAATTTATTCGAGCAAGTAAGCTCATTTTCCTATGAAAAATGTTACCAAAAACCTCTTTATTCAATTTTTCTCACCTTATCCACAAAATTTCGACTAGCAACTATTAATGGAGCTTCCTTATCCCAATGTGCTACGACCTTTGTAACCTCACGGCCACTTTCTTTCCTAGAGCTTGCCTCACTATGCAAACTTGATGGATGAACTCCAGCTGTAACTGGGGCAGAGGATACCCCCGTTCAGGAATAGGGTGAAGGGGCATAGCGATTAACCAGTCTAACCTAGCCATTTAGATAATCATTTATTATCCATTCTTCTAGTTTTATTCCAGCAACACTGTTCATCAATAGTATTACGTGACTCAGACTCACTCTTAAAAGCAGTCACGTGGCCCACTCACTCAAATCACAAGACAAAAACTCAGTATAAATACATGCAACCCTTCCTAGCATAGGAAGAGTGTAATAACCTAGGTAAAGTCTAGAATTTAGAGGCCAAATTAAATTATTTAATTATTTAATTGTGATAATTTTTACATGTTTATTATGTGATATTGGGAATTTACCATGAACCAATAGATAAATTATATAGATAAAATTGATATTGATATGTTTGGAGAATTCTTATTGTAGGAAATTTTAATCAAAGTAGAGAATTGGTATAAAAGGAAAATGAAAGATGTAATTAAATAATCATTAATTAAAGGTAGTAATTTGAGTAAGTATATAACATTAGAATTGTGAGCTAATGACCCAATAAGGGCCGGCCATGTTAGTAAATTAATGGAAAATTTATTTTGTTAAGGTAAAAATTATAAGAAAGATGATAGGAATTAAAGGTGGACCCCATATGTTTTTAAAGTCGAATTTTAGACATAAATTAGTAATTTTTAAAGTGAAAATTGAAATTTCCATCATCCAATAAAATGAGTAATTATCTACATAATTAATAATATTAAAAAATACAATAATGGAATTAAAATGTCAACCATTGGATTTAACTAAACTCATCCTCACCATTCATTAGTAGTGACTAAGCAATAAATCTAGAATTTCCTTCTTACTTCTTCATTTATTATCTTCCAACTAAAAAAATTAGAAGACACTCACCTCTTACTCTCCATCCAATCGGCCACCATTCAAAAACCCAACAAGAAATCAATAATCTTCAAGGTAAGCATAGAAATTAAACTTGAATTTTTATTTTAATAGACTTACGAGTGTGTTTATTGTTTAGTGTGCAAATTTTCTTTTTCCTTGAGGTATGGTTCGGTATATATATATAATTGAGGGAAAGGGAAAAATTTTGCTTGTTGATTAACGTGATACTTAAGCTAAAGAAGAGTAGGAATTAATGAAAATTGAAAGAAAATAATAAGAATTAAAAAGTAAGAAGGACATGTTAAAATTCGGCCTAGAGAAGGAAAAAGAGGAATTAATGTTGTTTTTATGATTTTAAGGGTAAATTAAACTCTTTAGAATATCAATTGATTAATTCTTGAATCAATTTGAAGATTTAATAAAGAATGGGAAAATTTCCAATTTTTAGACTTGAGTAAATTGGGGGTTTTTGTGCCTAGATAGAATTAAATAAAATTGATGAAGTAAAATTAATCTAGTGTATTCTAATTGAATTAATTAAATTTCAATTTGGAAAATTGAAACAAAAATTGAAGGAAAAGCCAAATAGGGTTCAGCCATAGAGAGAAATTAAGAGTAAAATTGATATTTATGCAATAGATAATTAATTTAGGTTGCATTAGATGTTAATTGGATGAATGTGAACTTAATTGGAATTTAGATGATGAAAATAAAATTTTCCCTAAGGAAGGGGTCAGCCCATATTGAAAGATTTAACCCAAATGTGTTAAATTCAAGTAGAATATAAGAATAGTTTCCATTGAATGTCAATTGAATTATTTAGTGATCAATTTGAGAAATTAGTAACTTATAGACTTTTCCCCAAATCGAGCCTAATTGAGATAAATTAATGAAATATTTGGAAATTCATATATAAAATATGTTAAAAAGAATAGATTTTTATTAGAAATGATCGTTCCAAAGTAATGGAAATTGATATGTGAAATGTAGAATCAAAAAATAAAGGAAAAGGAAAATCAAGTTCCCCAGACAGTCGTGAGCATCCCTACTGCTTATGTTATTATTGGAAGCTAAAGAATATGTAATGAGTATTTAATAATATAATATTATTTGTGAAATTCTTGGTTGAGACCATGATTGTTTTGAAATTTCATGAATAACATTCAATTTTCCAGTTGATTGATAATGGGTCATTTACCTGAATTAAATCTAAAAGTATTGATCATTGAACTATTACTGTTATTCTCAATTGTCTATGTGTTACACTTGATCATATACTGTGAACCTTATTCTTACTGTAAAGCAGAAATACCCATTTGATGTGGGTTACATCAGACCTTGTGCACATAATATGCCCACGGATAGGGCAAGTGTATCCGAACCCTAGCTGGGAAGAGTAATCCTAACCATAAGACATGATCAGTCTTATGTCACTATTTACTGTTATTACTGGAGAGCAAGGCTCAGGTGTGAACCCTCAATTTTGCACCCCCAAGATGCTGCTGCACCTTGGCACCTGCTAAATTTCGTGCGCTACGCAGAGCCGGTACGGCGGTCCCGCTAGCCGGTTAGCGAGCAGGGGTCAAGGGGGCAGCGCCCCCGAAAGGTAAACGATTTATTTCTCTCCAACATTGACTGATATCACTTTTTCGACTCCGACCAGACTTTCTGTATCAGACAGCCTTTTACAGAAAATGACCCAATTTTTCTCTAAACTGACTGTCAAAATGTCCGATAATTAATTTCGGATCCAACGACACTAACCGGTAATTTTTCAGACTTCAGAGTACCCCAGAAACTGACTTGAAACTTTCAAAAACTGACCCAAAGAAGCTCCGAAAGTCGAGCCGAAGCCCAGAGCCACGCGGAGTCGCACAGAGACACGCGGCGTCCTCGTGTACCCCTCGGGGAGCCGCGTGTCGTCCACGCGGCGTCCGCGTGGCAGCTGCGCAAACTGCACGCGCCTCCGCAGCTATTTTGCGGCTCCGTCACTTTTTGTACAATTTCGAAATTGCCCCTCATTTTTCTGCTTTTTTGTACCCTTTTTGGTCTTTTTTTCACCCCCATTTTCCCTATAAATAGCCTACTCCATTTCACTTCAAACTACACCTCAAAAAAGCTCTTGTTGATTTTCCAATTACTTTCTTTCTCTCTCTCTCTCTCTAATTAGCTTTAACTCTCTCTAATTAATTAGTTAGTTAATTAAAAATTAATTTTAATTAACTAATTAATCTTTTTTAAAATTCTCACCCACTCTTAATCAATTAATTAATTAAAAATTAATTTTAATTAATTAATTAATCCTTTTTTTAATCAAATTTTCACTCAAATTGATTAATTAATCCTTTTAATTAATTAATCTTTTTAATTAATTAAAGTTTTGAGTAATCAAATCTCTTTTTTTCAAAATCAATCCTATTTTCCGAAACGGAACTCCACTCTAGTAAAACCACTCTCCCACCACTCAAATCAACCAAAAAGAAGGTATAATCTATTACCCTCAATCAAACCTCAAATCAAACCAAACCAATCAAATATGACCAATTTTTAAACCCCTCCACCTTATAGTGGAATGAACTACGTGGGTTTTGATCCCCATTCAGTGAGGTACGTAGGCACGCTTGGAATCTGAATCCAAGCCTCAAATCCAAATCTCAACCAATCCTCTTCTCCTTTTATTTTTTAAATGTCAATTCATTGTAAATGTAAATTTTAATTAATATTATTAGTTATTATTTTTGGAGTAAATGAGCGATTTTGTGATTTCTCTAATACCCATAAGGGTTAGAGGAAATACTCTTCTTTACTTGTAGATGTTTAAATATTCGCTCTTTAAATACTTGCTCTTTATTTTTTACATCTGTCTCATAAATTATGCCATACTCATGCATTATGAATTGACATCAATATCCGTCATCCATGAAATCATTTTTCAAAAGTCAAATCAAATTTAAATGCCAAATCGAGATTATTCGAAACTAAAAACAAAATCTCCGAACCCAAACTTAGTTCGAAGATTAGTGATTTTATCCTTAGGTAAATTAATCAAAAGATTAATAAATTGGAGTTAAATTGGGTTTTTTCTTAATTTTTCCATTTAAAATAAATTAGGGTAGCGACTCCGGAATCCTTTTCGAAAAATCAAAAATCAATTTTTTGAGGCGATAGCCGCTTCCAATCGTGAGCACCAAAACTCGTTCCTTAACCTCCCTTAAAAATCGCTCTCGCATTTCCTTAAGGCACATCCATTTTCTCCGAGCAAGGGGAGGAGCGTTTGGGCGAGGCCTCACATCAGGCTAATACTCTCAATTTACTAGGGGACCTACCATCTCCAAATTACTGATTTCTGCCAAAAATATACACTACCTTATACTGATATGATTCTAAATCGATACTGCAAATGGTCTCATTTAATTTCATTAAATTCCTTCTGCTACTATACTGAACCTAATTACTCCTATTGTCGCATTTCTATTATGTTATTATTTACTCACTGAGCCTGTCTCAAATTTTAGTGGTTTATTATTTTTCAGGGGCTCTAGAGAAGTCCGCAAAGTAATTTCCAAGTTCCAGTTCCTCGCTTGGAGAATATCTTGTACAATATGCTATGCATATTAATTTTGTCATTTTATCAGGTTAATAGAGCTTCATGGTACTAATGAGATTAATGTATAATTATTGTAATATTAAGAGTATGGGATTGATTAAGTATGATATATGCTATAATATGGATCGTAAATCTTTAATATTTAAAAATGATATAGAGATATGTGTATAGAAGTATATAGATATTTTATGGGATATTTGGTTTAGATTCTGGGTATTGAGTATTGATTTATTGATAATTAATATTGATTATTGGATTCTACGGGTTTTGGTGACTTTAATCTCCCTAAGCCCTAGGATCGTCACGCTTCATAATGTGGAGTGTGACAAATAGAGGTATGAGACAACTCTTTCACAAATCCTCCAAGACTTTACTCCAGATACCAAATAGTTACTGACTTAAGCATCAGAGGATTTGCAAAGGCTTAGCCCTCTAATACTTTTTCCTTTATCTTGTAAGCCTAGGACCTAATGACGGAATACCCTAGGTTTGGCTAAAGGAATCATCATCACCATCCAAAGATGGAGGCATATGATAAAACCATGGGCTCATAAACACATGGGTTTATAAATGGGTAAGTGTTAGAACACATTTGCACAAAACTAATTGGCTTGTGTTAGGTCTAACACCCATTCACTTACAAATTCATTATGTGTTTTCTATTTATTTAATGTGGAATTCATTTCCTAACACACCCCCTCAAATGCAACCGGACTGGCTTATAGCCCAACATGAACAAGTTGGTTGACACTTGCTCATAAATGAACCGGTTGACATCTCTTCTTCAATTTCGGTTTGGATTAACATCATTATCAGTCCAATAACGGGACTTGAACATCATTATCAGCCCAATAACGGGACTTGACCAATGGGTCCAAGGTTGGGCATGAACCATAAAATTCATGGGTTCGTACATACGTGGACTTATAAGTGGGCAAGTGTTGGAACCCACTTCTACAAAATTAATTGGCATGTACTAAATCCAACACCCAACCATTTATAAGTCCTTTAATTATTTTCTATTTATTCAATGTGGGATTTATTTCCTAACATACCCCTTCAAGTGCAACCAAACTAGCCCATAACCAACACAACAAACCGGTTGACACTTGCACATAAGTGGACCAACTATCATCTCATCTTTAACTTTAGCCCGGACTGGTATTATCATTAGTGTAACAATGGGGTTTGAATATTGGTCCCAGGATCCAGCCCGTTTGGGCATGAGATTTTGATACCATATTAAAGTCAATGGGCTCGTACACACGTAGACTTATAAGTGAGTAAATATTGGAATTCATTTGTACAAAACCAATTGGTTTATATTAAATCCAACACTAATTGCACAAGTGTTGGACCCACTTGCACAAAACTAATTGGCATATCTTCTTCAGCTTCAGTCTAAACTAACATCATTATCAATCCAACAATCGGGCTTGAACATAAGTCTTAGGATGGGGTGAGGCTTAACTTCCATGTATTCGTACATATATAGGCTTATAAGTGAACAAGTGTTGGAATCCACTTGTATAAGTCCTTTAATTATTTTTTATTTATTGAATGTGGTATTCATTTCCTAATATACCCCTTAAGTGAAACCGGACTGGCCAATGAACCAACTCAATAAGTCGATTTACACTTGCACAAAAATGAAGTAGCTGGCATTTTTTCTTCAATTTCGGTCCATACTGGCATCATCATCAATCCAACAACGAAGTTTGAACATGGATTTCAAGACCCAACCTATTTGGGCATGAGACTCTAATTCCATATTAAAATCCATGAGACCGTACATACGTGAACTTAAGTGGGCAAGTGTTGGAATCCACTTACATAAAATTAATTGGCTTATGTTAGGTTCAACATCCATTCATTTATAAATTCATTATGTATTTTCTATTTATTCAATACAGGATTCATTTTCCAACAGCCTACGAAACCTATTAGTATGAATAGTAATCCATAAAACGGATTGGCCAAAAGTTCAATTTCCCCCCCTCAACTTTACCTCCAAATGTAATTACACCCTCATATTTCATTTTATCTCAATTACACTTTTTTACTATAAAATTTGGGGCAATCAAGCCCAATTATTATCACTAGGGGTGTGAACGGGACGCGGGTATCCCAACCCGACCCGAAATCCCGAACTTAAAAAATCACTATTAATGAAAATCTCCGATCCCCGAAAAAATCCCCGACCTGAATTGAACCGATTATAGTGTTACGGTACGGTACGGGAGATTGATGTGTACCGTTCCGAGATTCAAACTAAACTGACTTTGAACCGAATCGACCTAAAAGAACCGAACCCCAAACCGAATATATTATATTCATTATTAAAGGAAAATTCAATTTTATTAATGTTGAGTTCAACCTTAATAAGATTGAATTCAACCGTAATAAAGTTGAATTTAATCATATTACGGTTGAATTCACTCTTATTAACATTGAATTCACCCTTATTAAGGTTGAATTCAAATTTATTATAAAATTCAATTTAACCTTAATAATATATAATTTAAAAAATAAATTATTAATATATTTTGAAATAATATAAATTATTACTTTACTATATGATATATAATTTGTTTAAATATATATCATATAGCCCATTATTAAATAAATTATTAATTGTTTTAAAAATTAAATTAAATTAAATATCAAAACTAATTAATTTATTGAAAAAGTAAATATTCAAAATTATAATTATATATCAATATATATCATATAGCATAATAATAAAGTAATAATTTATATTATTTCAAAATAGATTGATAATTTAATTTTTAAATTATATGTTATTATTGTTCAATTTTATTAAGGTTGAATTCAGCTTTATTAAAGTTGAAATCAAAGTTATTAAAAAATAACTTAACTTTAATAAGGTTGAATTTAACTTTATTATAGTTGAATTCAACTGTAATAAGGTTAAATTCAACTTAATTCAACTTTATTACTATGTGAACCGTAATAAAATTGAATTAGGTTAAATCTAATCATATTACAATTGAATTCAACTATAATAAGGTTGAATTCAACCTTATTACAGTTGAATTCAACTGTAATAAGGTTGAATTTAACCTTATTACTATTGAATTCAACCGTAATAAGGTTGAATTCAACTTTTATAAAATTCAGTTCAATCTTAATAATATAAAATAATAATAACATATAATTTAAAAAATAAATTATTAACATATTTTTAAAAAATATAAATCATTACTTTACTATATTATATATAATTTGTTTAAATATATATCATATAGCTCATTATTAAACAAATTATTAATTATTTTAAAAAATAAATTAAATTAAGGTAAATTAAATATCAAAACTAATTAATTTATTGAAAAAGTAGATATTCAAACTTATAATTATAAATCAATATATATCATATATCATAATAATAAAGTAATAATTTATATCATTCCAAAATAGATTGATAATTTAAATTTTAAATTATATGTTATTATTGTTCAATTTTATTAATATTGAATTCAACTTTATTAAAGTTGAATTCAAAGTTATTAAAAGAAAATTTAACTTTAATAAGATTGAATTCAACTATAATAAGGTTAAATCCAACTTTATTACTATTGAATTCAACCGTAATAAGGTTGAATTATGTTGAATTTAACCTTATTACAGTTGAATTCAACATTAATAATGTTGAATTCAACCTTATTACAGTTGAATTCAACTGTAATAAGGTTAAATTTAACATAATTCAACCTTATTACTATTGAATTCAACCGTAATATGGTTTAACTCAATTTTTATAAAATTCAGTTCAACCTTAATAATATAAAATAATAATAACATATAATTTAAAAAATAAATTATTAATATATTTTGTAATAATATAAATTATTACTTTACTATATGATATATAATTTGTTTAAATATATATCATATAGCTCATTATTAAACAAATTATTAATTATTTTAAAAAATAAATTAACTTAAGGTAAATTAAATATCAAAACTAATTAATTTATTGAAAAAGTAGACATTCAAACTTATAATTATAAATCAATATATATCATATATCGTAATAATAAAGTAATAATTTATATTATTCTAAAATAGATTAATAATTTAATTTTTAAATTATATGTTATTATTATTTAATATTATTAAAGTTAAACTCAAAGTTATTAAAGGAGAACTCAACTTTAATAAGGTTGAATTACGGTTGAATTTAACCTTATTAAAATTCAGTTCAATTTTAATAATATTGAATAATAAATTAATAATAACATATAATTTAAAAAATAAATTATTAATTTATTTTGGAATAATATAAATAATTACTTTACTGTGTGATATATAATTTGTTTAAATATATATCATATAACACATTATTAAATAAATTATTAATTATTTTAAAAAATAAATTAAATTAAATATCAAAACTTATTATTAAAGTTGAGTTCAACCTTAATAAGATTGAATTCAACCTTAATAATTAGTTATCAATCAACTTTAGACATTTTAAATTTATAATTTTTATAATAATTATTATGAAATGGTAAATTTAACTTATAATATGCTATGAAAGCTTTACAATGATAAGTCATATGCATTGATAAGGGACAAAATATACCGAACTGGGTA
>CATKHJ010031347.1:0-10923 GCA_949750685.1 Vernicia montana | reverse complement strand
CATGGTTATTATTGTAAGGATTATGATAATTTTACTTGTTTGAAACAGGCACATCATATTTACCGTTGATATTGGTCATTTCACACACACACTTGAGTATGATTGTTGTATGATGAATTAACTTTTGAATAAATATGGATTTGATTTAATACTTGTTTGATTTCAAAATTGTGATCACTTATTGTTATCTGAGATAAACAGCTAAAAGTTTAGATTTTTACAGGTGTTTATGGGTATCACCACTGGAAGCCCTCACGAGACTACAACTCGTCCTCTATGGAATCACCAAGGCTTGTTGCATATGCTAAATGCAATCGTGATTTTCTACAAAAGTGGACTAGTTTAAGTTTTGTATTTTCTTTTAGTTTTGCTCGAAGACAAGCAAAATCTTAAGTTTGAGGGTGTGATAACTCTATTTTCTTAAAGTTATTTTACCTGTTTAAACTCAAATTTTGGTTCAGTTATTGAGAATTTAATAATATTATTACTTATTTTGAGAAATAAATAATTCTAACAATTTATAAATAAAATTATAAAATATTTTTTGTATTTTATTTTATTTTGCAGATTAAAATGACATTAATGATGCAGGCGATGATGTAATGATATTAATGATGGAGGCAATAATGTCATAATATTAATGATGCAGACAATGATGTCATAATAATAATGATGCAGACAATGATGTCATGATATTAATGATGCAAGCAATAATGTCATAATAATAATGCAAGATGGTGAAAAAAAAAGATGGAAATTTCCTATAAATAGGCATTACCACCCCTCCTTCAAATCTTCAATTCAATCATTCAATCAATTAGATAGATTTATATTTTCTTAGTTTCATTTCTTTGTATTTTCATTTTGATCAAGAAGAGAAGTTTTGGAGCTCGTGTATGCCAATGACTATATCCCAAAAAGCGTTCTTCCTAACCTTTTATTTTTCAATTCAATACTAAGTTATTATGTTTTCTATTAGATTTATTGTTAATTTAATTGTTTATTTCTTTTTAATTATGAGTAGCTAAATTTCTTCTCTAGGATTTAGATGTAATCTTTTGATTTGCCTATGACTATCTTTGTTTAATTGATTTAGTTTTAATTATTGAAATTAATCTTTTATTTTAGAACTTAATGTTTGTGAATAATTGATCACTATTTGCATGTTTAAATATATTATGTGAAGTAGCGAGAGTGGAAGTATAATATTAGTTCATTAAGATATTAGACCTAGGGAATGTGTTGCTTAGAGATAAGAATACTCATTTATGATTATTTAAAAGATTTTCATAAAACTTAATGGGTTTGTATTAATTGTTTGTGATCACGAGAGTAGACTCAAGGTTAACATAAATACTTGTGTTGTGTCTTGAGATAGAATATCATATATTTTAGGAAAATCTAATCATTAATTCCAATAAAATTAAATCAATTTAGAGAACATAGAAAAGTTATAGGTAATCAATTGATAAAATCTAAATCCTAGATCTTTATCATATATTGAATTTGTCTTTTAAATTTTCTTACATCTGTTTTAATTTTCTTTTTCTTCACAACTAAATTGATTTATTGTATCTCTGTCATAAATACACTGCCACTGGAGTTCTATGGCAATGGTGAGCTTTTGTTGGTGCTCAAATATACAAGGTTTTAAAGGGTATACTAGCCGCATATACCCAATCTGAGGTGTTCTCAGTCCCTTCCTTGACAATGGTGGCACTGATGGAGAAGAAGCTAATCGCAGGAAGGGAGTTGGTGAGCCAAGGGTACATGCGTCTTTCACCATGTTTCTCTGGCCTTCGGGCCTTTTGCACCACAGTTTGTGAATCTGTGGCTGAAGTTGTATTGGGCTTTAAGCCCAGAAAACTCTTTTAAGGATATGTTGTTTATGGACTCTAGGTCCTTATTTGGTGTAATTTGTTGGTTTATTTTCATTGGACTAATTTGTACTTGTATTCATTTGGGCTCAACGCCTTTTTATTAATGCTAGTAATTTTTTTTTTTTGGCTAAAAATGAAAATAAACATCTTTAAATTAGAATTTTCCTTTGACGTACTAAGTTTAAAAGATGATGTTTGATCGAGTTAGTACATTACATGTAACCAATATTATATAAGTTAATCTTTAAAAAGATTTATTGTAAAAAGTCAATTATTAAACTTTTTAGATTATTAATTTAGAATTCAATTTACTATTCAATATTTTAAATTATCTATTTATATGATTTGATGATATGATCGAAATATATGATTTGGAAATTACAAAAATCTAAATTTATATATAAGATTTATAATTTCTTACAAAAATTCTTTAGTGTCTTTTGTCTTTTTAATTGTGGAGCTATGTAGTTTTTACCCATAAAAAGTTATCTAAATTCATAGTCAAATTGTAAAATGGATTGAGAAAAATAATAAAATCTTTTGAAAAATTATACTATCTAAATTTGTATATAAAACTTACGATTTCCTAAATAATGTATTGAATATCTTTTGTAATTTACACTATTGAGCTATGTAATTTGTAATCATATAATGATAGTTAAATTATAAAGTAAATTAAGAGAATTATAAAATATTATAAAAAAAAAGTAAATTTATATGTAAAAACTTTACAATTACTTATATAATTTTTACCATTAGATTTAATTTGTACTTTTTTATTTTTAAAAAATTATAGAAAATGATAATCAAGTTGCAAAGTATATTAACATTTGATAGAACTACAAGATTTATTAAAAATTACATAAATTAAATTTTTACGTAAATTTTTATCTATTTATATAATTTTTTTTCAGTGTTTATGGTAATTCCATAATTAGATTATGTAATTTTTACCTATAAAAAGTCATATAAAGTGATAGTTAAATTATAAATGATTTTAAAGTCATACAACCTACATTCATATGTAAATTATATAATTTATTCAACATTTTCTACTAGTCGATCTTACCATTAGGTTATGTAATTTTTATTTTTAAAAAATTATGAAAGATGATAATTAAGTTACAATGTATATTAAGAGAGTTATAAGATTTTTTTAAAAATTATATAAATTAAGTTTGTATGTAAAATTTCTAATTACCTATATAATTAAGTTATAATTTTACTTTAGTTTCTATGGTAACCTATACAAATTAAATTATAATTTGTATGTAAAATTATATAAATTAAATTTGTATTTAAAATTTCTAGTTACCTATATAATTACTTTGGTTTCTATTGCAGTTCTTAATTACAAAAGAATTATGTAATTTTTATTTATAAAAAGTTATATAAGATGATAGTTAAATTGCGTACGAGGTGAGAAAATTATAAAATATTTTTAAAAATGATACAATCTAAATTATGTGCACTAGCGAACACAAGAAGGGCTGTGCACATAAACTTTTTAAATATTACACTTATAAATTTAATTTTTTCATATTTGGTCCCCTAACTATTTATTTTTTTCATATTTATAATTTTATTTTTTTACTTTTATCCTTTTAACTCTAAAATTTTTTATAGGTGACCTTCTAATTTCATAATTTCTTAATTTTATACTTATAATTTTTAATTTTTTTTATATTTCTCCTCCAAAAGTTTTATTTTTTTCATATTTTTCCCTTAAATTTTTTATTTTTAGCTATTTAACTCTAAGAATTTTTATAATTGGACTTTTTTATTTATATATAACCCTATAAAAAAATTTGATGCTATGAATTTTCTTTCCTCCTTATCTAAATTTCTAGATCCGCCACTTATTATATGTAAATTATGCAATTACTTATATAATTTCCTCATCTTTTTCTATGACTTTTACAATTAGATTATGTAACTTTTTTCCTTCAAAAGTAATGTGTGATAATAGTTTTGTTGTAAAATGTACTAAGAGAATAATAAAATCTATTAAAAAAATATACAGATCAAACAATTTTATAAAATTTTTAGCTGCCTTTATAATTTCTTCAATGTCTATTATAATTTATACTAATGGTCTATGTAATTTAACTCAAAAGTGACATTTAAATTGCAAAATAGATATATAAAATTATAAGGTTCTTTAAAAAATAAATAAATAAACAACTTAAATTTCTTTGTAAGTTTTATGTAACGGTCAAATTTAAAATTGACTCCAAATAACCTGTTGTTTTTTACTTAAACCCAATCTAAAACGGATAACCTAAGTTATATTGATAGTAACTAATTAAATATTAAGTTACGCAACTCAGCTAGTTCACATTTTATAATTGGGCTCAAGTCAAGATCCAGCCCATGATTGGCCTTAAGTATTGTGGTTCGCTAGTACTTCGGGCAGCTCCATCTCATGGTCTGCTCTACGGATAACCCTTTCCCTATGATCCATAAGCTCTGCACAATCTAACTTCAAGGTGGCTGTAATACGTACACCATTTGTAACGGCTAGGTTCGAAACTAGCTCCAAATAATCTGTTGTTTTATGGCTGAACCTCAGTCTAAAACAGTTAACTCAAGTTATATATATAGTAATTAGCTAGAGCTTATAAACTGCTTTTCATTTCTATTGCTAATCAATGTGGTTTTAGCTCTTACTTGTTGACGTACTAGCTTAACCTAGCACCTTAAATTGGTAGGTCATCTGACTAGGTTGTTATATTTTATATACATTTATCTAATTTCTTCTGCTTTTTCCTATAATTTTTACATTGTTTTTGTAATTTTTATTTTGAAAAAAAATACAAAATGATAGTTAAATTACAAAGTTAGTTGAAAGAATTATAAGATTTATTGAAAAATTACACATTCAAAATGTCTATAAACTAAATATATTTATATATTTTATTTGCATATTTTGTAACTATTGTTATTGGGTTATGTAATTTTTATTTGTTACATGTTGACTTGTAAAAAAGATTTTAATAATTTTTAAATATTGTATAATCATTTATAAAAGATCAGCGCTTAATATTAAAATTGTTGTATCCAAGGGTTATGGCACTGTAGAAGGCATCGTAAGAAAAAAGTCTAATATATAAATTTACCCTAAATTTTGGATATTTTTGCAATTATATCTTTTTTTTTTCTTTTTTTTTTTTCAATTATATCATAATTTAAAATTTTAGTTGCAATTTTAATCTAGCTCACAGTTGTAAGAGAGGTTTTATTAATCAAAATGCCAAATTAATTCTTAAATTTATTATATCACATTTTTCATTTTAATCTTTAAATTTATATTGAAGCTAATTGAACTCTTTATCTTTATAAATTTGTTTAATTGAATCATTAATTTGATTGTTAACAATTTATCAAGTTATAAAACTCAATTAATCTCTATTGAAATTTCAAGATTAAATTGATGATATATATAATAAATTATAAGGTTAAAAATTAAATTGATAGTATGATATAATAAATTATAAGTTAATTTTTCTTTTACTCTTCAAATTAATATGAATTATTATTATTATTATTATTTTCATTTTTTTTTTCCCAAAGATTTTCAATTTAGTTTGATGATAGAATTGTAACTAATTAGAGTGAAATTAATAAAAAAAAAAAAATGGAGCATTAATGCAAACAGATGTGAAATTTAAAATAAATTTATTTATTAAACTTTAAAAAAGTGAAAGAAACGTTACGTGTTAATGCTTCTGGCAATTACCAATTTACTCATTATCCGTATTCACTTCAATTTTTTCTCAATCCGGTCAACTCGCATTTCTGTCCTCGAGGAGAGAGTAATTCATAGGTCAGTCTGGGTGACGTCTCCGTCACTGTAAAATCACCAAATAATAACTCAACCTTAGCTTTCACCTTCACCAAAACTTTTTGCACAGTAAAACAACTGCGCCTGAGTCCCATCCTAATTTTTAACTCTTTGGCAAAAAAAAAAAAAAAAAAATCCTAATTTTTAACTGCTAATTAAAATTATGATTCAAGAAATAACCCAGAGCAGGACACCTACAAGAAACAGAGGTATAAGAGGTATAAGCATAGAATGGAACTTATTAAAATCCGAGAAAGCTAGAAAATCACAGATATTCATTGATGACTCCAAATTACCTCATTCCTGTGCTGAAGGCGTCCATGGGACCTGCATAGAAGAAAATATAAGATCATGGCTCCAATATAAAATCATGACTCCAAGACTAACTGATACAAATCACAATCGATCTGCCTTGAGATCTAATATCTTTACGTTTAGATGCGATCTTTTGAAAAACCAAATCAAATTTGAAATAAGGAAAACCTCAATCCAATGACGAACCTATATCAAAGAATTTTGGTATGTTATGAACGAAACAAAATAATTAATTTTGAATGTTCGGTTTTGATTCTACGTAAGAATCGAAATTGAGAATAATCTCAGAAGTAATAAGTTTATAATTTTCGAATGAACTAGATGATGATTTGATTAAATGTTTATCTAAGTATTTATAGTGACTTAGCTAGGTTACAAAACTCTAAAAATCTACTAGTTGTACAAGAAAATCAGATTCCTAAACAAGAAATTAAGCTAAATTCAAATTAGGTTTTATCCTAATATAAAATAGGTCCAAAATTAAAAAATTAAAAGTCCAAACATAATTTAATTAAATATGGGCTTATAACATATAAAAAGGAGCCAAATACTAACTATACTTAAGTAAATATAGAGTTATAAAGATAGATATGGGATGAAGTGAATTTTATTCAGAAGACTTTATTTTATAAAGCGTGCCCATGCTTTATAAAAAGGAAGTGAGACGATCTTTTGAGCTATAATCTTGAAGTTTGGATCTTCATGTTTTGTCTTTTAGCACTTGAATCAAAGTAATCAAAGTTGAATTTGAATCTTGAATACTCAGCTTGATACTTGACTCTTCTTTACAATCTTCAATTATGGATAGATTGTTCCACAAGCCTTGCATTAAGCTCCAATATTCAAGTTCATCAACTTGACAAAGTCCCCATCTTGGGCTTCGGGTTGAATCATTGTCACCAAGCTTCTTTAATCTTCTTGTAAGCCCAATTTGATGATAGATTCTTCCTTGGCTTGAATGGGATCACATCATTCCCCTTTCTTTAGATGATTCATCCTCGAATCAAGCTCCATGGAATTACATCATGCACCAAGAAGCTTGAAACTTCCCTTGTATGTATCATTCCCTCTTTGTTGGAGAAAACTTGACCTCAAGTTTTGTACTGGTGAAGTAGAAGAATCAATAACATACAAACTTGCCATCTTTCTTCCATGATGATTTTTAGCATTTGAAGTACTTGAAAGATCTGAAATTTTGTTAGAGAAACATTAAAGAAATCATTCGGCAACACAAAATTCATGTTAGAAATGGGAAACAAATCAGAAGCACCTTCATTATCATTGCAAATAAAATCAATCTTTTTCTCTTCTTCAACTTCTTGTACTTCTAATTAAATTACATCTTTTTCTTCTTTCATGATTTCTTGATGAGTATCGATTGCTGGAATTTCTTCATGAACAACAGCTTCATCAACCTCCAAAGGTGGCATATAATCTTCTTTAGCATCCTTTAAAGGTAATAAAAAGTCATCATTTTGAATAATCTCCACAACATCAATCAATTTCTCCCCATTCTCATCCTCAATCTTCAATGAAGAGTTTTCATTAACAACCCACAAAAGTATCAACAAGTCCTCATCTTTAGTAGCCTTCACAACATAAATCAATTGTTCTTCTCCTTCAGTGGTGGCTTGGATGCAAATTTTCTTTTATACTCATCTTTCTTCCTTTCACGCTCTTCATTAATCTCTTTAAAGGCATTGACATAATGTTTTTTAGGAGGAAATTTTGGAATCTCATGTGAATTGCATCTTCTTTGAAATTCATTCCACCTTTTGTCCATTTTGTTGTTTAATTGTTCCAAGGACTCTAGGAGAATTTGCCAATCATCTTTGTTCTTTCCACCTTTAGATTTTACTTTCCCATATGTGAGGCCTCGCCCGAGCATCGGTCCGATCCTCTAAGAGGGAATCAGAATGCTCTTTTGGGTTTGGTTTCACGTTGGAGCCCTTGAACTCAGATTGATTGATTCTGGAAAAAAAAGTAATTTTGAGTCGCCACCTTACTTTATTTTTATTTGAAAAAATATAAGGTAAAAACTCATTAATAACTCTAATTTTTATCCCAAATGAAAAGTACATTAACCTCGAAACTAAAGAGGATTCAGGGACTAGATTTTTAGTTTATTTCAACAAAACAAGTTTGGCAATTAATATAGAAGTGACTTAAAAATGAATTTCATGCATAGTTTAAAATGCATGATTAATTCATAAAATGCATAAAATAAATAAAAGGAAATCTAACTAGTGAAGAAGATGATGGGAGAAGATGAAAATTAACCAAATGGATGTCTAAACCAGAATTTAGACATGTTTGGGTGACAAAAATGATAGAATCTAAGGAAGATGACAAAAGGAACCACACAGATGTTTAGGTGATTATTTCTAAATATTTATGAGTGGAAGTTTGACCGATAAATGAAAGTAAAAAAATGAACCAGAGAGAAATCTAAGTCAGTGGCTAGATATTTCTGGATGAAAGATGGGACTGACTTGAATAAAAGGCAGAGAAAAGAACCAGAGGAATGTCTATGTTAAACATATATGGGTGAAGGGTTTGTTTGACTTCAAGGTAAATAAGGATGAAAAAGAAAACTAAATTGACACCTAATTGAGAAATTAGACATTTCTGGATGGAAGATGATAATGAAATGGAAAAAGAACTATAGGGATGTCTAGGTGATCGTTGCGAGACATTTATGGGTGGATTGATTGATAAAAAAAGTTTGCTCCCGATATCTTTGGAAGATTTAGATTGGAATGAAAATGATATTCCCGATTTCTTTGGGAAAATCTAGAATGCAAGTGATATTCCCGATTTGCTTGGGTAAAAGATCCTAAGGCTATCCTAGGATAGGTCTATTTCTAGAAGATAAACCTAATTCAGATTTAAGGTATGGATCCTAAGGCTATCCTAAGATGGGTCTGATTCTAAAGTTAAGATTGATTGGTTTGGGTGGAATTCGAATTGATGATCCATCTTGATTTAGGAGTTCGGATTGACATCTTGATTTAGGAGTTCGGATTGATGATCCATCTTATTTCAGGAGCTCTGATTGATGATCCGTCTTGTTTTAGGAGCTCTGATTAGTGATCTGTTTAGTATGAAATGCATTTAAATATGCAAAGATTTTTATGAATTAGATATCTTGAACCTATAAAAGGTCAACTTGGTATAAAAGTGCTGATCTTTTGGAAGATAAGATGCCCCCATTTTGGAAGGATGCAGAATAGTGGCTCAGTTATTCGACCCTAGGAGGAAGTCAAGGCTAGGTCAAGTTTTGGCCTTAGAGGAAGTCATGCTTGGAAGGTTAGGTTAAGTTTCGCCTGGAATGTTATCTTGGAAGGCTAGGTCAGGTTTTTCCTTGGAGGAGATTAGGTTGGAAGGCTCGGTTAGATTTGGCCTTGGAGAATGTTAGGTTGGGAAGGCTCGGTTAGATTTGGCCTTGGAGAAGATTAGGTGGGAATGTTTGGTTAGATTTTGCCTTGGAGAAGATTAGGTGGGAAGGCTCTGTTAGATTTGGCCTTTTCAAAGGTGAAGATTGTGGGTTGGCATTGTGTGATTCATCTGTTAAGAGTTTGCTTCTGAACATGGCTTTTGGAAGTGTTTTGACCAGTTGGTTTGCAAGCTTATTTTTGCTTGTCCAAAGGACTTGGACTTTAAGGATAATATAATTTACCAAGGAGGCTTGGTTTTGGAAGGGCCTTTCAAATTTTTTAGCTCATGCTAAAGAAGCATGAGATGGGCTTTGACTGGTTCAGGCCCTTTTTTAATTAGCCTGAGCATGATAGGCCTTGGAAACCATAGCTCCACTTTGGCTTTGCCAAGGAAATTGGGCTTCAAGGATCATGAGTTTTGAGAGACTTGAAATTTTGATTCTGCCGACGGGCTTGGCCCTTTGAAGATGAGATTTTACCAATGAGATTTGGGTTTGAAAGTATTGTAGGTTGGACCTTTTGAACAGTGTTATGGAGGTTGTATGATTTTGCTATTGTAGCATTATTTATGGAAAAGATAAGCACGTCTATCTTATTGTCTGAGATTTTAGAGTGATGGGACTCTTAAGGAGACACTAGATTGGTTTGGACGACGACTCAGAAGACGTGCTCCTTGATGGATGATAAGAGCTATTTAGCTTTTTGAGCTAAAAAATATGAAAGGCGACTTGAAAGATATACCCATGATGAATGATAAGGACTACTTAGCTGCTTGAGCTAAGAGACGTGACAGATGACAGGAAATGATATGCCCCTATTGATTGATAAGGGTAATGTGACGGATTAACATAAGACGATTCGGAAAGCATGCCCCTAATGAAGGATCAGCAGAAGGATGATGACTTAGGAAGATATGCCCTTAAAGTGAGATAAGGACATAAGGGACATAATGATTTGACTAGGATGACTCTTTTCTTTTTCTTTTTCTTTTTCTTTTTAGCTCTAACTTCTGCCGGAGCTACCCTTTCGGGTTTTCAACTCAATGATCTTACTCTAAATTCTACCTAAGCCGCCCTTCAGGTTTTCAACTTATCGAGCTAATCAATGAATTTTGGCATTTAAAAAATTATTCCACCATGATTTGGGTTATTCTTGTCCTTCATCTTGGGGCTTTGACCTTTTTCTAGACCATTCCATTGAATTCTTGGTCTAAAGAGAAACCTTGTGGGGATATCGGGTCCTTTTTGAGATTGTTGCCCTTTGTTGAGGTGTTATGTTTGATTACCCAAAAGTGCAATGGGTAACTTTTTTACTTTGACTGCTCCAACTGAAGAGATTACCACTTGGTGTTCTTTATTATCTAGACTATCCTTTGGTTGGGAGCTGGTGAAGCGACTGCTGATGTGGGCACAAGAATGCCTCAAGTTTTGATTTGTCCAAATCATGG
>CATKHJ010031315.1:0-13095 GCA_949750685.1 Vernicia montana | reverse complement strand
GAATTGACCAGTACCTCTTTGAAGCCGACTGACACCTTTTCAGAATTGACTAGTACCTCTTCGAAGCTAACTAACATCTTTCCATAATTGACCAGAATTAACCAGTATCTCCTCGAAGCTGATCGACATCTTTTTAGAATTGACCAGTACCTCCTCAAAGCTGACCTCCATCTTTTCAGAATTGACCAGTACCCCCTCGAAGCTGACTGTCATCTTTTCAGAATTGACTAGTATGTGATGCCATATTTCCAAGCAAAGCAGCCTTCCTTCACCTAATTGAAACCTCTTGAGCCGACTCGCTATAGGACGAGGCTTTCCAATTTTCAAAATCCCTTAAGCCGACTCGCCCTAAGCCGGGGCTCCCCTCATACCAGAATCTTTTCAAAATCTCTCAAGCCGACTCGCCCTAAGCCGAGGCTTCCTTCATACCAGAATCTTTTTAGAATCTCTCAAGCCGACTAGCCCTAAGCCAAGGCTCCCCTCATACCAGAATCTTTTCAAAATCTCTCGAGCCTACTCGCCATAGGTCGAGACTCTCCCTTTTACCAAAAATATCTTATCAAAATTCATCCTTCACCCAAAAATATCTAGCCCCTAGCCTAGATATCAATTTGATTCATCTTTTCGCATCTATTTATCAAACTCAGTCACAGTCTCCACCTATAAATATTTAGGAACAATTACTTAAATATCCCTGTGGTTCCTTTTGTCATTTTCCTTTTCAACCATTGTCTCACCCAAACATGTCCAAGCACTGACCTAGACATCACTTTGGTTCCTTATACCATCCCTCTTCGACCATGCCTCTCATCCAACCATGTCCAAGTACTGACCCAGACATCACTTTAGTTCCTTGTACCATCCCTTCTCCTGAGTTCACTATCCTCAGAATCGCCTTACAGACAAGACAATTCTGATGAGGGGGCAGCTGTGAACCCTTAATTTTGCACTTCCAAAATTATTTCTAAACTCTCTAAAGTTGTTCGGAATATTTTTCTATCCAAACTGACACTTTTTGGCTCCTGATCGAACTTTTTGTACCAGACAGCACTTTCCCAAAACTGATCATATTTTTCTCAAAACTAACTATTAAAATGTTCGACAATTAATTTCAGATCCACCGCCACTGACCGGTAATTTTTCAGACTTCAGAATATCCCAAAAACTGACCCGGAAGTTTCAAAAACTGACCCGAAAACTGAAAAAACTTGCAAATCAGATTCTGAAAGTCAGCCGCCGGAGCACCTGGTGGATCCGCCAGAATCCCCGGCAGCTCCGCCAAGTCATCCGGTGGCTGCCGCTGGACCCTATGGC
Source organism: Vernicia montana (assembly GCA_949750685.1). Classification (NCBI taxonomy): domain Eukaryota; kingdom Viridiplantae; phylum Streptophyta; class Magnoliopsida; order Malpighiales; family Euphorbiaceae; genus Vernicia; species Vernicia montana. The sequence continues at coordinate 11,781 of CATKHJ010031315.1, read as the reverse complement.
GGCGCCGCCGAGTCAGTTCGGTACTGGTTCCCACCTGTATCCCAAAATTACCCTTTTACCCCTCCAGTCTAATATTTTTTTAACCTCAAAAGGCCTTGCCCTTTTGGACTTTTCACTCTTTCACTACCCAAATTACTCTCACCTCACTTTGCTTATAAATATCACTCTCCCCTCCTTCATTTCCTACACCTTTTGAGCACTTGTGATAGCTATCCAATTGCTCTCTTCTTTCTCTCTCTAATTAGTTTTAATCTTAATTAGTTAATTAATTAAAAATCAATTTTAATTAATTAATTAACTTTTCAATTAGTTTTAATCCCAATTAGTTAATTAATTAAAAATTAATTTTAATTAATTAATTAATTTTTCAATGAGTTTTAATCCCAATTAGTTAATTAATTAAAAATCAATTTTAATTAATTAATTAATTTTTCAATCATTTTTCACTCAACTTGATTAATTAATCCTTTTAATTAACCATTTTAATTAATAAATCCTTTTAATTAATCACTTTAATTAATTAATCCTTTTAATTAATTAAAATTGGGTAATTAAGCAACCAAGTCATCAAATTAATTTCTTTTCAAAATCAAAACCGATAAAACAGTACTTCGATCCAGAAAATCACTCCGTCCACTCAAAATCTCCCAAAGAGAAGGTACATCATCTTCTCTCACCAACTCCAAAATCACCCCAAATCAAATCAAATCAATTTGACCAATCCCTAAACCCCTCCACCTCATTAGTGGAATGAACTACGTGGGTTTTGATCCTCATTCAGTGGGGTACGTAGGCACGCTTTGAATCTGAATCCAAGCCTCAAATCTAAATCCCAACCAATCCCCTCCCCCATTTATTTTTTCCTTGTAAAATGTAAATTTATGCTTTCCATGTAAATTTCAATTAATGTAAGTAGCTAATTATTTGTAGAGTAAAGGAGCGATTTTGTGATTTCCCTAATAACCATAAGGGTTAGAGGAAATACTCTCCTTTACTTGTGGATATTTAAATACTCGCTCTTTAAATACTTGCTCTTTATTTTTCTATCTGTCTCATAATTATGCCATGTTCATGCATTATGAATTGTCATCAATATCCGTCATCCATGAAATCATTTTTAAAAAAGTCAAATCATATTTAAATGCCAAATCGAGATTATTCAAAACCAAAAACCTAGTCCCCAAGTCCAAACTTGGTACGAAGATTAGTGATTTTATCCTTAGGTAAATTAATTAATAAATTAATAAATTGGAGTCAAATTGGGTTTTTCCTTAATTTTTCCATTTAAAATAAATTCGGGTGGCGAATCCCGAATCATTTTCAAAAATCAAAAATCAATTTTCTGAGGCGATAGCCGCTTCCAATTGTGAGCACCAAAACCCGTTCCTTAACCTCCCTTAAAAAATCGCTCTCTCGTCTTTCCTAAAGGCAATTTAATTTCTCCGAGCGAGGGGAGGGGCGCTCGGGCGAGGCCTCACAAATTCATGCAATAGACCCATCAGTTAACTCATTTCATCAATCAAATCATAGAACCTATAAAGGATTCTATAAACCCATTTTTAGTCAATCCTATAATCATCAAATGAGAAAGTTTGAAATCCTCTTTTGAAATCCATTTTCATACTCTCAATACTCCTAAATCATACTTACAAATCATCATCTAATGGCATTTTCTCAAAGAAATCCCCTTTGTAGGAATCCATTTGGGTAAACCAAAAGAAAGAGAAGAAGAAGAACTCTCAAGGCAACAAGTATACAATACATTATCTAAATGAAGAAAATGATTTAGATGATTAACTTTGAAGCTTTCTCTTTGATGATGATTCACTCTTGGTCAAGTGAAGAAAGAATGAAGAAGAAAAGAGCTTTTAGAGAAATGAAAAAGATGATAGTTAGCAAATGGTGATTTGCTTAAGTTCAAATAAAAAGGATGGATAGTGTCTATGTTCAATGAACCTTGAAATAAGCAATTACATAAAATATAGTGTTAGTGAAAAATGGGGCCCAGTTTCCACTAACCCATTCCTAATACAACATTAAAATAAATTGGCCCATATGCTATACATAATTACACATATCATCACCTAGAAGTTCATACAAGAATATTTGGGGTATTACACTAACGGTAGTCACCAAACGTCAATTAAGTAAACGGCAGTCACATCAGCCGTTTTGAAGGTTAGCCTATATTTTTAGTGATTAATAATGGTAGTCACTAATTTTTTAGGGATAAAAACACATATTCATGCATGTCCCTTTCATCTCCTTCTCTCTCTATCTTATTATCTCTCTCTCTCTACCGTTGTGTCGCTGCCACAGATCTAGAATCACCGGTGTAGTTCTAGATCGACTCGATCTTCCACACTGCCTGCAAGTAAAAGGTAAATCGTCGATGCCGTTTTATGTTTATGTTTATGTTTATTTTTTTTGTTCATTTAATTTTTTTTCTCAATCGATTTCTATTCCGATCATTGCAGTCATTCGCCATTGTCGTCGTCCTTATCACCGTTCCTGCATTTTTCGGTCACCAAAAAGGTAACCCTAATTTCTTTCGGTTATATCGGTTATATATATATATATATGTTGTTTTGATGTATTGTGTTAATTTTTTTTTCGGTTTCCGGTGATGCAAATTCGGTCGCTGTTGCCGTTTTCGTCCATTCCCTTGTCAATTCGGTTACTGGTGTCCAGGTTATGTTAGAGTTTTAGATTAATTTTAAGTAATTTATATTTTAGGGTGTTATATTTTAGGTTATTTTGCATTAGTTTAGATTAATTAATTGTGTTACTTTAATTAAGTAAAATTAGCGATTAGAAGTATTTTATTAATATATATAGTTTAGGTAGATGACGAGCTTTAGATTTACGAAAATTAATATATAAATTTAAAAAATACATATATTAGTTACTTTAGTATAATTAATAAAATTAATTGAAATTAATAAATTTAATTTAGTTATAAGTAAATTTTAGTTTGTTGAATTTTATGTTTATGATGAAGTTGAGATTATAAGGGGGAAATATATTAGAAGTGCTATTTTATTTGCAGGTTTTTGTGAATTTATTAAGGTATATTGTATTTATAGCCGGTACTCTGCTGGAATTCAGTTATAATATATTGTTAGGGTAATATATAGGTAGGAGTATATATGAGTCACATTAGTATAGTAATTAATTGTAATTAAGTATACACACATTAATAAAATTAGTCTTATAATAAATGAATTTAGATTATGTGTAATGCCCAAACTAAAGATTCCATTTACGCAAGTCTTAATTGATGAACTGGATTTTTCTGCTTTTCTATAGAAATAGGATTTTCAAACTGATTTATCCTCTAAGTATCCATAAATGGAAGGGAATTTCATAACTCCAAAGACATAAGAGAAGATGGTCAGTAGTTCTTTCTCATAACATATATCAAGAGAAAGAGCTATTGACCATCTTCTCTTCTGCCTTTGAGTTGTGGAATTCCCTTCCATTTATGGATACTTGGAGGATTAAATAAGTCTAAAAATGCTATTTCTATAGAAAAGGAAAATAAATCAATTAAGGCTTGCATAGAGAGAATCTTTAGTTTGGGTATTATGCATAATGACGAATTTAATTTTTGTACAAGTTTACTGATGATATTCTGGATGGATTTTTGGCGAAGTTGTATGTAAAAGATGGGATAAAAGGTAAATTATTCCTAAATATATTAAGTTTGTGTGAGTTATATTTACATATTAAGTTATTATGTAAAGTCAATTACTCACACCATTGAAATATTTAGATAGACTAACTATAAAAGTGAAGGGTTGGGTTTTAGGGGGAGATATCTTTGTGTGCATGGTTACCTTGAGTTATGAGCAGCATTTGTGGCCCATGGATCGATTCATCAGTTCTGCTGAGGCCAAAAGTTTGATTTGGATCAATTAAGAGTTGTGGAGACTAAATTTCTTTGGTCGAGATATCATGTTAAGTCATGGTAATCGATTAAAGAAATCGCATCTTCGGAAGCATTAATTGATTCAAATAAAACTTTGACGTCAAGCAGAATTGTTGAAACGATCCATTGAGCCATTACTGCTGCTCATTACATACTCGATTCACTTAAGCTCATCACGATGATTAATCTTTCCTTAAAACCAAACCTTTCACATTTGTAGCTAGTCTCTCTAAATATTTTAATAGTATGAGTAATTGACTTTATACAATAACTTAATATACAAAAATTAGTGACTCACACAAACTTAACATATTTAGGAAGAATTTATTTTTTACCCCATATTTTACATACAACTTCATCAAAAATTCATCCAGAATATCATCAGTAAACTTAAATATTAATTCTCATTATAAATTAAATTTTTAATATATTTTAACACACAACAAAAAAAACCTTTTCACAAAAATCTCCATTGAATTAGAGAACATTTTATCAATGGAGATTTTTGTGAAAGGGTTTTTTTGTTGTCAGCGACTAAATTTAGCTACTAACACTATAGTCGTTAAATTTAGCAACTATCATCTCATAATCGCCCATCAGTCGCCATTTCTAGTCGCATTTGACTAAGCAGTGTAGTTGTTTAGCTACTAAATTTTTTTTATTAGCGACTATTTTTTATACTCGTTAATTAACGATTAACGACTACTTCTCTCGCTAAAAAAATTTAATGAGAAGATATTTAGCGACTGAGTGTTTTAGTCTCTAACACAAATTAGCGACTAAAATAATGTTTTAGTGACTACAAATTGTAGTTGTTAAAACGTGTATTTTTGGTAGTGTATGTGTGTGTGGTTTTTTTCATTTTTTTAAGAAAGATTATTTATGTTGGTCAAAGTATAGCAAATCCTAAATGGGGGTGAATCAGATTTTCAAAAATCAATATCAATTTAAAAAACTTTGCTTTGAAAAACTTGAATATTAAAACAATATTAGCGGAAGCAATTAATCAAAGTAAATAAGCAATTTTAAGTTTATTTAAATATCTAAATCATTCAAACAAATAAGCAAATAATTAACAAATATAAGAGTGTAAAGAAGAGAGATTCAAACACAAGATTTATAGTGATTCGACCAACTCCTTGCCTACATCCACTCCTCAAGTTTCACTTGAGATTTTCACTATCAACAATCCTTTTAAGGGTGCAAGATCAAAGCTATGTGTTTTCAAGCTCACATTCAAACTTCTTACAAGTGTCTCAATAGATAACACTTAAACCCAAGTGTTTTCAAGGTACACACTTAAACATTTCCAAGTGTTTTATGGCTCACACACAACCTTTAAAATAGAGAATGATTTGAGATTTAGAGTCACTCAAGACTTTGACAAATAGTTAGTACAAAAGATAGAAAAATATAATCTAACTTAGAACAAATTTGAACACACAAAGATGAGAAATGAAGCTTTTGTGTTCTAACTTAATGAACAAAGAATTTAGAGTTTGAGAGTTTTGATTTACTTGTAATATATGTTTTTGATGTATATAAACTTCTATATAATTCACCTTGAGGCTTTAGATATATATAGGTCTTCATTCCATGCTCAAACAACCATTTTAATGCTCTAAGAACGGTACAAGACAAGTTCCAATTGCTATATATATATATATTTTTTAATCTTTCATGGCTTGAAATCTTGAGTTATATAATTCTAAATGATGAACTGTTTTTTTTTTTTTTTTTTTGGAAACTTTGAGCAGTCTACTACAACTTTATATTTGAGAAATTCCAAAATAATCCATCTTCATACTCTAAAAAATCAGAATATTTTATTGTTCATCTAGTCATGACAGTTTGAACATGCTTCAGTATTTCATCCAATATTTTTTCTACACATCTCGGATTGATGCAAGACTTTTTGCATATGAAACTAGACTTTTAGAGCTACAAATATGGAGAAGGGAATGTTCAAAATTCCTTTGTATAATTAACGCCACTAATTTAAATTGACATCATCTGCTATGACTCAGTATGACAGCTTGAGCATAATTCAATAAAAAATTCAAAACTCTATTTTTCAAATTCCAAAAATTATACCAATTTTTGTTCCCAAAACTAGACTGATGTAGCTATCCATCCATATATGGCTTTTGATGAAGCTAATTCCAGCCGAAGTGGATTAGTTCCACCTTATTTGAACTTGATTACAAGCTAGTATGACCTGCAAGAAGAAACAAGAGTCAAGTGGGCTAGGCGGGGTGCCTAGCAATTCCACTCCGACGATCAAGTTAGATGATTGATTCAATTGGAAAGATTCAGGACAATGTATTACACTGTCTGTGTATAACTGAATGTACCTTAGCGTGTTGATTTCTTGAGGTATTTATAGGATATAAGTCCTTACATAAATTGAATATAGATTTCCTTAACCGGTTCGGTTTTGGAATGACAATTAGCATGATTTCAACTTCCTACATGGAAATGAACTTCATTCCATGGTGGCCTAATTTTTACCTTTATTGGGCTTTTAAGTATATTGGATTGGGTCGGGCCCAACTTAATTCATAACCCAGTTCGGTATATTTTATCCCTTATCAGTGGCCCCCCTGTTTTAGCAAAGTCAGGATTTTTGTGTACTTTGATCGAAACAGTTCGGTTTCTTTTTAATATCTGAATGATCTGAGTCTTAATGCATTGTTTACTTCGATTTTGAGGCCTTGACTTTTGCTTTAGAATTTCAAGAGTCTTTAACATATCTTTTCGCGCATGCCCAAGATCCAGTCACTTAATGCTGAAGCACTTTTTTAGACACGTGGCAAAATCCTAGCCCTGAAGTCCAAGGGTCGTGCTTTATCTCTGCCGCCTATTTCTTTTTTGAAATGATTAATCAACATATTTTTCTAGGGTTTTGTATCTTTTAAAAGCCCCTTCTTCTTCATTTTTTGAACACTTCTTGTATTCTCATATTTCTCTAGAACTCTCTTTTCTTCCTCTTGCTCTCTCAATTTTCCTCTGTTTTCACTTCTTCTTATTTTTTTTCTTCATCATACTGCAATGGCTCTAAAGAAAGACGAGAACTCTTACCAAAGCATCAAAATCGATTTGGAGAATGCCTAGGGAGATATCCCTTCTATTTTGAAGACCAAAGATTTAAGCGGTTTTGTTGAGAATCCAGAAGATCAGGAGAGATTCGCTGTGGATTTTCCAAAATTAGATGCTAGAATTTTCATCAATTCCAGTATCCCCAACACTGTTGAGATGACCAAGGACAATGATCACATTATCTTCTTCTATCATCAAATCGAGGCTGGTTTGCGATTTCCACCATCTCCCTTTTTAGTGGAATATTTCAACTATTTCTGTATCAACCCAATGATGCTATCACCAAACTCAATTCAAGATCTTCATCAATTCGAGGTGATTTGCAAGGCTTTAGGTCTCCGCCCCACTGCGAGGATGTTTCAGTGCATTTTCAAATTCATTCGCTACGACGACATGTGAGTATGGTGCACTGGTGCGAAGCCTGGGCGTAATTTGTTTGTTAATAAACCAAATAAGGTGAATAATTGGCACACCAAGTTCACAATGGTGGTTGTTAAAGAGCAGTTCTGAGGTAATGAGGGCTTCGGCTTTCATGGATCTCTTCAAGTTCCTACTGTTTATGGTCTTCCTGATATTCCTATGAATCTCCTGCCTGAGGAAATTATTACAATGGAGACCCTTATAAAGGATGACTGCTCCTATGATATGGGGAAGCTTGACTTTGCTTCTCGCATCAAGGACGCATGAGGTAAGACTATGCATCTCATCATTAAGGATATTAGGGGTGAGTTTTCACCTCTTTCCATCTTTATTTTTATTTAATCACTTTATTTCTTTATTGATTTTTTCTTTCTATTTTTGCAATATGGCTTACCAACAAGGACAATTCTTACAAAAAGATTCATGAATTATAAAAGGCCCTAGGCTTAACCCCCTCACCTTTCAACGAAGCTGCTTTCCTCCCCATTTTGGTGGAGCGAACTGGCGAGCTTCGAACTGCTAATGCTTCTGAATGGGGTGATGAATCATCTGCTGGGGAGAAACGAAAGGCCTCCTCTTCTCCAGTCCAGCCTATTGTGAGGTCTCGCCCGAACGCCCTTCCCCTCGCTCTGGAAAAATGAATGCCTTAAAGAAAGGCGGAGCGATTTTTAAGGGAGGTTAAGGTACAAGTTTCGGTGCTCACAATTGGAAGCGGCTATCGCCTCGAAAAATTGATTTGATTTTTGGAAAGGTTCGGGAGTCGCCACCCTAATTTATTTAAATGAAAAATTAAGGAAAAACTCAATTTGACTCCAACTTATTAATCTTTGATTAATTTATCCAAGGATAAAGTCACTAATCCTCGAACCAGGTTGAGCTTGGGGACTAGATTTTTGGTTAAAATAATCTCGATTTGGCTCTTAGTTTAATTTGACTTTGAAAATTGATTTCATGAATGACAATTATTAATGACAATTTATAATGTATGAGCATGGCATAATTATGAGAGGTACAAGGAAAATAAAGAGCAAGTATTTAAAGAGTGAGTATTTAAACAATCACAAGTAAATGAAAGTATTTCCTCTATCCCTTATGGGTACTAGGAAAATCACAAGATCGCTTCTTTACTCCAAAATAATAACTAATAACATTAATTAAAATTTACATTCACAATGGATTGACATTTAAAAATAAAAGAGGAAGGGGATTGGTTAGGATTTGGATTTGAGGTTTGGATTCAGATTCCAAGCGTGCCTACGTACCCCACTAAATGGGGATCAAAACCCACGTAGTTCATTCCATTATGAGGTTGAGGGGTTTATCAGATTGATTTGATTTGATTTGGGGTGATTTTGGAGTTGGTGAGAGAAGATGATGTACCTTCTCTTTGGAGAGATTTTGAGTGGGCGGAGTGATTTTTCTGACCAAAGTACTGTTTTATCGGGTTTTGGTTTTTTAAAAAAAGAATTAATTTGGTGGCTTGGTTGCTTTATTACCCAACTTTAATTAATTAAAGGGATTAATTAATTAAAATGATTAATTAAAAGGATTAATTAATCAAGTTGAGTGAAAACTAATTGAAAAATTAATTAAAATTAATTTTTTAATTAATTAATTAATTGAGAGTGGGTGGAAACTAATTGAATAATTAATTAATTAATTAAAATTGATTTTTAATTAATTAACTAATTGATAAGTGAGAAAACTAATTAGAGAGAGAGAGAGAGAGGAAGCAAGTGGATAGCAATCACAAATGCTTGAGGTGTGCTTAATGGAGAAAATGAAAGGGGTATTTATAGGGGCAGATGGGGGTTGGAAAAGACCAAAAAGGGTCTAAAAAGCAGAAAAAATGAGGGGGTAAAGTCAGAATTTCAAGAAAAGGGCCAACACCCGCGAGACGCGCCGGCGGACGCCCGTGAGCTCCATGCGTTTCCTCGAGACAGATCAGCGGACGTCTGCCAAAAGGGTCTACGGACGCGCCACCACGTTTGGCGAATGTGTCAGTACGGGACTGACATGTCAGCCCTTGCATTGGACACGCGTCTGACACAGGAAAATAGGACAGTCGCGAAACGCGCCTGCGGAGCTGCGTGGAAACCACGCACGTCCTCGAGCAGTGTTGGCGGACGAAAATAGGACAGCCGTGAAACGCGCCTATGGAGCCATGTGGAAACCACGCATGTCCTCGAGCAGTGTTGGCGGACGTCCGCTAATGCATTCTGCGGACGCGTGCAGAGCACTCGCGGACGCGCGAGTGAGTCTCGCGGACGCGCGAGTGAGTCTCGCGGACGTCCGAGAGCTCCTTGGGTCCCGCACCTTTTAGTCTTCCTGCTCGATTTTTAGGGCTTTTTGGGTTAGTTTTTGAGGGTTCCGGGTTAAGTTTTAGGGCTATTCTAAAGTCTGAAAAATTACCGGTCAGTGGCGCTGGATCCGAAATTAATTATCAGAACATTTGACAGTCAGTTTTGGAAAAAATCTGGTCAGTTTTGAAAAAGTGTTGTCTAGTATAGAAAGTCCGGTCAGGATCTAAAAAGTGTCAGTTTTGATAGAAAAATATTCTGGACATCTTTGGAGAGTTTAAAAATAATTTTGGAGGTGCAAAATTGATGGTTCACAGTTGCCCCCTCATCAGAATTGTCTTGTCTGTAAGGCGATTCTGATGATAGTGAACCTAGGAGAATGGGTGGTATAAGGAACCAAAGTGATGTCTAGGTCAGTACTTGGATATGTTTGGGTGAGAGGGATGGTTGAAAAGGGATGGTATAAGGAACCAAAGTGATGTCTAGGTCAGTGTTTGGACATGTTTGGGTGAGAGACATGTTGAGAAGGGATGGTATGAGGAACCACAGAGATGCCTAGATGATCATTTCTAGATATTTGTAGGTGGAGAATGCAACTTAATTTGATAAATAGACGGGAGAATGGACTACAGGAATGTTTAAGTAGTCGTCCCTAAACATTTATGGGTGGAAACTTGACTTTATAAATAGAGGTAAAAAGAGGAACCACATGGATATCTAGGCTAGGGGCTAGATATTTTTGGGTGAAGGATAGGACTGACTTGGATAAAAAGGCGGGAGAATGAACCAGAGGGTTGTCTAGATGATCGTTTTTAGACATTTCTGGATGAAGGATTGATTTTGATAAGGTAATTTTAGTAAAAGGGAGAGCCTCAACCTATGGCGAGTCAACTCGAGAGATTCTGAAAAGGTTCTGGTATGAGGGAAGTCTCGGCTTAGGGCGAGTCGGCTTGAGAGATTCTAAAAAGAGGGGAGCCTCGGCTTAGGGCGAGTCAGCTTAAGAGATTCTAAAAAGATTTTGGTATGAGGAGAGCCTCGACTTAGGGCGAGTCGGCTTGAGAGATTCTGAAAAGATTATGGTATGAGGGGAGCCTCGGCTTAGGGCTAGTCGGCTTAAGGGATTTTGAAAATTGGAGAGCCTCGGCCTATGGCGAGTCGGCTCGAGACATTCTAAAAAGATTCTGGTATGAGGGGAGCCTTGGCTTATGACGAGTCGGCTCGAGAGATTTCAATTGGGTGACTGTTTAACTGGATTTTATTAATAAGGGAAGACGCTCCCGGTATCTTTGGGAGATTTTACATTGGTAACATAACTGCTTGTCTCTTGGGTGAAAGATGGTTACCACGGTCGGAATTGGGTGAAAAATCATTACCATGGTCAGGGTCGGGTGAAGGAAGGCTGCTTTGCTTAGAAGTATAGTTGCGAAATGGCATCGCGGTCAGTTTCGAGGGGGTACTGGTCAATTTTGGAAAGATGTCAGCCAGTTTCGAGGAGATACTAGTCAATTTTGAAAAGATATCGGTCAACTTCGAGGAAATACTGGTCAATTCTGAAAGATGTCGGTCAGCTTCGAAAAGGTACTGGTCAACTTTGAAAAGATGGCGGTCAGCTTCGAAGAGGTACTGGTCAATTCTGAAAGATGTCGGTCAGCTTCGAGGAGGTACTGGTCAATTCTAGAAAGATGTCGGTCAGCTTTGAGGAGATACTGGTCAATTCTGAAAGAATGTCGATCAGCTTCGATGAGACACCGGTCAATTATGAAAGATGTTGGTCAGCTTCGAGGAGGTACTGGTCAATTTTAGAAAGATATCGGTCAGCTTCAAGGAGATACTGGTCAATTCTGAAAGAATGTCGGTCAGCTTCGATGAGGTACTGGTTAAATCTTAAAGATGTCGGTCAGCTTCGAGGAGGTACTGGTCAATACTGGTCAATTCTAGAAAGATGTTGGTCAGCTTCGGGCAGATACTGGTCAATTCTGAAAGAATGTCAATCAACTTCGATGAGGTACTGGTCAATTCTGAAAGATGTCG
>CATKHJ010031299.1:0-15372 GCA_949750685.1 Vernicia montana | reverse complement strand
CAGCTTGTTGCAAAGATAATCAATTCGAACCCCATTAAGGGTCTTTGTGAAAATATCTCCCAATTGTTCTCCAGTTTTCACATATCCTGTAGAAATCAAACCCTGCTGAATCTTTTCACGAACGAAGTGACAATCAATCTCAATGTGTTTGGTTTGTTCATGAAATACTGGATTGGAAGCAATATGAAATGTAGCTTGGTTGTTGCACCACAACTTGGCCGGTATTGAGATATTAAGACCTATCTCACTGAGAAGCTGATATACCCACATTACTTCACACACAGACTTAGCCATAGCTTTGTATTCAGATTCTGCACTTGAGCGTGAAACTACATCCTTTTTCTTGCTTTTCCAAGAAACCAAATTAGCTCCAACAAAAACACAATATCCTGAAGTGGATCTTCGATCTACCTTGCATCCTGCCCAATCAGTATCTGAAAAACATTCAATTTTAGGATGACCATGATTGCCATATAAAATTCCATGTCCAAGAGCTCTTTTTAAGTAGTGCAAAATTTGTTCTACTGCCTTCCAGTGATTAACAGTTGGAGATGACATATACTGGCTCACTACACTAGCTGAATAGGCAATATCTGGACGAGTCACAGTGAGATAATTCAACTTCCCAACCAGTCTTCTGTATCTCTCAAGATCTTCAAATAATTCACCATTTTGTGTAAGCTGCAAATTAGGAACCATTGGAGTACAACATGGTTTAGCCCCCAATTTTCCTGTTTCTGATAATAAGTCAAGCACATACTTCCTTTGAAATAAGAAGATTCCTTTCATACTCCTGGTCACTTCAACTCCAAGAAATACCTTAGCATTCCCAAATCTTTGGTATGAGACTAAGTGTGGAGAAAGGATTTAAGAGATGAAATCCCTTTAGAGTTGCTACCAGTGATTACAATATCATTTACATACACAACTAACAGAATGATGCCGTCATCAGAGTGTTTGTAGAAAACAGAGTGATCAGACTTACTTTTTTGCATACCGAACTTCTCAACAGCCTGACCAAACTTGCCAAACCAGGCACGGGGACTTTGTTTCAAGCTATATAGGGATTTATGAAGATGACAAACTTTCCCATACTCCCCCTGAGCAACAAAACCAGGTGGTTGCTCCATATAGATTTCCTCCTGAAGGTCACAATGAAGAAAGACATTTTTGATATCTAACTAATGCAGAGGCCAATGATGAGTAGCTACCATAGAAATAAATAACCTTACAGAAACAAGTTTAGCAACAGGGGGAAATGTATCATGATAATCAACTCCATAAGTCTAAGCATAGCCTTTAGCAACAAGTCTAGCTTTCAATCGAGCGACTGATCCATCAGGATTAACCTTGACTGTAAACACCCATTTACATCTAATAGCCTGTTTATTTGCAGGTAGATTTACCAAGGTCCAAGTACCATTGGCATCCAAAGCATTCATCTTCTCAATCATAGCATTACGCCATCCAGGATGAGTTAAAGCTTTATGAACAGTTTTAGGCACAGAAACAGAATCGAGAGACGCAATAAAGGAACAAGAAAAAGATGACAAATATTTGTAGGAAACAAAAGAAGATACTGGATATGTGCATTTACGTGTACCTTTACGAAGAGCAATGGGAAGATCAGCACTAGGAGGTGGATTTGAGGACGAAGATACTGGCTCATCGGGACATAGAGCTGGAGGATCAGGACGGGGTGGGTGGCGAGAGTAAGTTTGTTTTATGGGAAGCTTAACCGGAGCCGAGAGAGGAGGATCAGAAGATGGTGTAACAGTGCCGAGAGAGGAGGATCAGAAGGTGGTGTAACAGTATAGATCAACAAATCATCATCCTCCCTCGGATTAGTAGAACCTGAAGATGAAGAAAATGGTGTGTGTTCCAAAAAGGTAACATGAGCAGATACAAGATACCTATTAAGACTGGGACAATAACATTGATACCCTTTCTGCACACGAGAATAGCCTAAAAAATACACTCTAAAGATTTAGGGTCAAGTTTTGTAACCTGAGGACGGACATCCCATACAAAGCAAGTACAACAAAATATCCTAGGTTCAATGGGAAACAATGTCTTATTAGGAAAGAGAACATGAAAAGAAGTCTCAGCAGACAAAACTGAGGAAGGCATTAGATTGATTAGAAAACAAGCTATAGACACAGCATCAGCCCAAAAGTGTCAGAAGTGTTTAGGAACTTACATTTGAAATAACAAAGCTGGGTCTCAAGAAGATGTCTATTCTTTCTCTTAGAAACACCATTTTGAGAGGGGGTATCCACACAAGATGTTGAACCATCAGCTAAAGTAACAGGAGAGGGAGATTTATGTGACTGAAAGGTAATAAATTAGAATTACCTGTCATGTGATATGTAGCACCAGAATCAATGACCCATTTTGAAGAGGAGGAAACAAGACATGTATTGGGTTTACCTGACTCGGCAATGGCAGTAATAGGACTTGATTGAGATTTCATTGTTTCTTGAAGTTGAGTCAATCTGGCATACTCAACTGCAGATATCACGACAGACTTTTCAGAGGTCTCAGAAGTAGATGCAACATGGGCAGACTGAGCGTTTTTATTCTGCAACTTCCGACAATCTCGCTTGATATGACCTGGCTTACGACAATAGTGACACTATTTCCTCTGACTTTTGTCCACGAGTACCAGTATTCTTGTCATAGTTGTTGAATCCCATGCCCTTATTACCACCACCACTCCTGTATTGCTGCTGTTTCCCTGACTCAGATGTGTTATTATGGCTAATAAGAGCACTGTTAGGCTGAGCAAGCTGAATAGGTGGTGAACTCTCTGTACGAAGAACCCTACTAAAAGCATCTTGTAGAGAGGAAATCTCTGAACTATAAAGAATTTGAGATTTAACAGTCTCAAACTCAGACGGAAGACCAGCTAAAAAGCTCATAACAGCCATCTTCTCCCGCTGAGTTTGCTGTACAGTTACATCAGAGCCAAAGGGAAGCAACATGTTGAGTTCTTCATATGTTTTTTCTTGAAATCTATGAAATAACTGGTGAGAGACCTATCACCTTTGTCTGCCTTGTAAAATGCTTTACACACATTATAGATACGAGAGATATTCCCCTTTTCAGAATACAAAAATTCTAAATAGTTCATTAATTCCTTTACTGTCCTACAATGAGTGACCATACCAATCACCTCACTATCAATAGAGTTACGTATCTGTAAAAATAAGCGAGCATCCTCTCCCATCCAAGGCAGTCTAGATTCATCTTTAGGAGGATCATCAGTCAAATGGCTATCCATAGAAATAATCAGCAAATATAGTTCGATAGTTCGACTCCAGTTAATATAATTTGTATTATTAAGTTTATGTTCCGCGATTTTTGACATCATGGGAACCATATCAGACACAACCACCACCTTTTTCTCCGCCATATTTCAAATTAATAGTCAAACAGGAGGAGAGAGAAAAAAAAAATGGATAGAACCTGTATAGCCAAAGGGGTCTCACACAGTGCAGATGCATACCCAACTAGGTATAGAGACAGAGAGTGCAGACACAGGCGAGTCGAACGGCATTGACCGGAGCAGGATTCCGGCAGCTGATGCGCCTTCATGCTCCGGCGCGTGGATCGGACGGCAGGCGCTTGTGACGGCGCGTGTGGCTCACGCGTAGACCTTCTGGACGCTGGCTTCTGGGGAGAGGCCGAACTGGTGGTTGCGCTCCTCCCTAGGTCGGCGGTGACAACCGATAATGCCTCCAAGTGGGTGACCCAACCCACGGAATTTCCGAGCCTCAATCTGCCAATTTGCAGACAATTCAAATTCTGGAATTTTATGTTTCCAGAACCAAATCTCACCCTCTAATGCTCTGATACCATGTAATCTAAATAGAACTAGAAGAGATGGAATGATTACTTGTATTATTCATCAATTGTATAGGTATATGTAAGTCTAGGAGTCCTAATTTAGGAAGGAAAATCTCCTATATTAATACAATAAATCAGCTAACAAATCTCTATAAATTAGTATATATATAACTTTCTATTCTAGCTATACAGTCTGTAATAGTTTGTAACATTTTTGAAAGATTCAATGGCGTGCCCTTGATGAGATAAATGCTGGTGTGTGCGATGGAATGACATATGAAGAGATAAAGAAGAATATGCCTGAGGAGTACGAGTATGTGTCTCATCATCTCTTAATTTTTTTTTTTTTTTTTTTTACTTAAGTAACTTCTCCTCTAGTAAATTTGGATGTATATTAGTTCAGAAGTTATTATTTCAAGTGTGCATTCATGTTTCATATTGGAGTTATGACCAAAATATCTAAAACTTTGGTCCAGTTTGCAATTAGAGTTAATCCTTTTGATTTTGCCAATATTATATACAATCCCTCACATTATTGTCAATTGTAGCCAAACATAGAGAAACCTATATCTTATTTATAAAAATTTCACATAAACATGTTTAAAAGGTTGATCCTTTTTTCTATTTTGTGTTTCTAAATGTTAATAATTCATAATTTGTAAAATGTAAGTAATAACTTTTTAAGGAGTTTGGCACTTAAATGTAACATATAAATGCTAAAATGAAATATTTTTTGAATAAAATATGTCATGTTATTTCAGTGTTTTAGCCATGGTTTTTATTAGTAATGTATAGGCCGTTATATATAGGATTTTTAGCCTACTGATACGATGTTCCCCATTATGATACAGGCAGTTCTAAATAAATTTTGCAGTAAAATTATTTCTTTGACTATACATTATTAGACACAAAGGATTATGATTATGTTTAGTTGAATTATTTATTTAATGTCATTTTGTAAATTTTGAAAAAATATTCATGATACCAGTGGCTGGTTCAATCTGATATGGTCCAATTTAATCCGATTCTGTTACATGGTTCCCAATTTCGAAACCGTTTCTGCTTCCATTATTTAAAACCCAAGTTTTAGCATATGACCTTCCAAGTTGGGTTACAATTGATGTCAATGTGAAAGGTTGAAAATTATAATTATTCTGCTGGCTGCAATTACAAATTAGACCAAAGGTTTGGATTTCTGTCTTTCATATTTTTCCCCTAGGCTAAAACATTGGTTGTTTGCTGGATATGTCCCTTTTAGCAGAGCGCGTAAAAAGGACAAGCTGAGGTACCGGTATCCTCGTGGAGAATCTTATCTGGATGTCATCCAAAGGTTTAAACTTAGCAACTTCAGCTTGGACTTGTAAGATTTAATTTTCCAGCTTGTTATAAAAACCAGTTCTCCATATATTGCAGGCTAGAGCCAGTAATTATTGAACTTGAAAGACAACGAGCTCCTGTTGTAGTGATCTCTCATCAGGTTAAACATTAGACTACTGCTTCCTTTTAGTCTCTATTCTATTGTTTTTTATTGTAAACCTTAAAAGACCTTTTGTCCCTTGTTCTCGTTTTTTGTGCAGGCAGTGCTAAGAGCATTATATGCTTACTTTGCTGATAGGCCTCTGAAAGAAATTCCACACATTGAGGTAATTCATGAATGATTAAGAACCACAACAGAGAGTAATGTTATTTTTCTACAATTGGTATTAATAAGTTGATTGTTGCACATGATTAATAAAAAGCAAGGAGGTAACTATTCATCTTGGCATGTCATGACTGAGTGATGTTCATATGATTTATTTTATTTTATTTTTAACACAAGGTATACATTAGTAAGTTAGTGGTCAGTAGTTAAAGGGGATGGGGAAACAAGGCACTGCTAAGCCTGACTCAGGCCAAGCTTCCAGCACTCGAAAGGGTAAAACGCTCTTAGTGCTGGTCGGGGGACTTGAACCCGAGTCCTCCTCCCTCTCTTGCACTTTGGCGTTGGAGGTCTTACTACTGGGCTTATGGGCATTTTAGCATGCATTCTACATTTACACTAACTAAAGAGTTATATTGTTTCAGATGCCACTTCATACTATAATAGAGATACAAATGGGAGTTACAGGTGTCCAAGAGAAAAGATACAAACTCATGGACTGAACATACTTTGTAGAAAATTCTCAACAACCCAAAAAAAAAAAAATATATATATATAAGGTGATATTCTGCTCATTTAATTTCCATTCATTAACTGAGATGTAATGCTAATGGAAATGTCAACTGTATTTGTGTATGAACAATAATGGTTTAGCTTCAATAACTCCTTTCCAGTGCAGGGAACAAGCACTGGTTGAGCGTATTTGTTATGTGATCGATTTGCTTCCATATTATCAATATTTTTGAAAAATACAAACTAATTTCTTATTATAATTTTCCATTCAAATTTAAGTTTATATATTTGAGAAATTATTGCTTAAGACTGGCTTTGTGCTGGCACTTCTGACCAATAAGAAATTGATAGCTAGCACTAAAATTTATAATTTTCAAAATATAAGATTAATTTGATCTCTAATTCCAATGCCGTTTCACGAACCAAGAACTTCTGAAATCTCATCCAACATTCCCTGTCTTTATCTCAAATTAATTTTCTTTTTCACCAATACTTGAGATTTAACCAAAAAAAAAAAAAAAAAAAAAGGGAAGAAACGCGAGACTTTTCAGTTACCAACTCAAAGCAAAGTTTAGTCCTCTCCCAAATAGATTTGTTAGTAGGAGATTTTTTTAATTTAGGCTTAGCTCGATCTATTTCAAACCCACATAATTCATTTTACAGTATAAATTAAAAATGGTGTTGGAAAATTTCCATTAGCCATTGAATCTATTTATATTAAAAATTAAAACAATAATAATAATAATAAAATGCAAAGGTAACAAGCAGAAGATAATTTTATTTCTTAAGATTGCATATATTTTTACAGCAAAATGAAAAACTGAATTTGAGAAAAATCTGCTACGTGTTGGGTATATCAGATAAGTGCCTAAACAATAAAATGATAAAAAGGTCATATTCCCTCCATGACTAACAATCATTTTGACTAGATGTTCTATTTTTAGTTTTATTTTCATTTTTCAGTGTAGTGTAGGAGTTTTGCTTTTCCCTCTACTAATTTTGAGTTCTTGGGGGTTTTATCTCCTTTTTATTGTTCTACTAGTCTAATCTTGTTATATCTAGTATGCATCTGAAGTATCAAGTTGAGGGAGGAGGTTAGGATGGCAGATCTGAATTTTTTTTTTGGGTAATGTAGGTGAAAGCTCAAGGAAAAAGCTGATTCAATATCCTCAGTGTTGATCTTCACATATCCATAAAAGAGGATTTCCAAGAGTTTTCTATTTGAGGAAATTACACTAAATATAATTTTTTTAATTTTATTTTTTAAAAATATCTTTTTGTCTTTTTAAGTTTTTAAAAATGTTCTTTTTTTTTTTTTGGTATACTTATGTTATACTTTTGAAAGTGGAGCAATTTTGAAATATAAAATTTTAATAAGTTATATTTAAAAAAAAAAAAAAAAAGGGAAAACATATATGAAAATATTTTGTTTTTTTAGAGTGTTTGTGTAAGAATTCCTTTCTACTTTCCTATTAAAACTGATCTTAGCCTGATGAGTCTCAAGACTAAATATTCAGTTTGTAGGTCTAGATCCTTGTACTTATATATTTTATTTTGGTTGATTATCTCTCCTAGCAAAGAGTTCTCTGTTTTGATATGTTTTTTTTTTTGGACAGAAAACGTTTAAATATCATTATCTTAAATCATTGTCCAGTAGATCAAGGAGAAATAAAGGAGGAGACTCCCATTGATGCACTTGATCAGACATAGAATCAACAGCCCAAGCTAATCTATGAGCAACTAGATTCGCTGATCGATAAACAAAAGAAAACAAGCAACTATTGAAATCCTTTGCAAGGATTTTACAATCATTAACTACTAAACCAAAATAGGAAGAATCTAAACTTAAACTTTGAGGAGCTGTAATTAACATCAATGAATAAGATTCAATCACAACATCAGAGATATCGAGAGCTTTGAGCTAACTAAGAACTTCTCTCATTCCTAAAGCCTCTGCAATGTGAGGGAGATGGGACCCCATGATTTTTCCGTGGTAAGCAGCAAGCATTACAGCATCAGAGTCGCGTAAGACACCCCCAAAACCAGAAAAAGCTTTATCAGCAAAAGTAGAGGCGTCAACGTTACATTTTACAGTATTGGCAACTGGTTTACTCCACTTCTGATGATTGTCATAGGCTGGGATAGGGGTAGAGATATCTCTCTGTTGGGCTTCCTTCCATCTGTTCAAAAATGAAATAGCAGCAGTAAAAATGACAGCAGCAGGTCTAGACTTTCCAATCCACACAAGATCATTACGGTTCCTCTAGATTTCCCAAAGAGTAACTGGAGCAATTTCTTGTTCTTCCTTAGATTTTTGATACACAATACGAGTCCACTAGTCTTTCATAGAGGTACAAATATTACCAATATCACCAATAGGAGAGATGCTTCACATAGATTTCACAAATGGACAAAGAACAAGG
The DNA here is from genome assembly GCA_949750685.1 of Vernicia montana. NCBI lineage: Eukaryota > Viridiplantae > Streptophyta > Magnoliopsida > Malpighiales > Euphorbiaceae > Vernicia > Vernicia montana. Next base: position 6,948 of record CATKHJ010031299.1, on the reverse strand, counting down.
GCATGTAAAATTGACTCAGATTCACATTGACATAGAGGGCACCATTCTTGAACCTTAACATGCTTCTTTGTTGTCACGACTCATCTTTGAGCTACGAATGTCATAGGGCATAGGGAGACATAAGGTCACCTAAACCCGTAGAATCTCTATAATAATTGTTAACTTCCATTAATTACCAAGTTATCATTACCTCAGAATCGAAACCATAATTACCATTCCTTAATATCCAATAACACATTAAATATTTATGAAATAATCAGTTATCTACTTAATACCATTTACATGCTTTTACTTTTGAACTCCATTTTCCATCAATTTTAGCGCAGTTCATCATAACTTAATTATGTGCTTAGACTGTAGTAACTTTATATCACATTACATATCATGCAAACGATATTCTATTTACTACATTATTACAGACTTTAAAATCCATGGAGCTCTAGAGTAAACTTAAAATCCATGGAGCTCTAGAGTAAACTTTCGATTAATACATATCCATACCATATCATCAAAATAGCAGTGCAATTTCCAAGCAAAAATATAGAACTTGGAATTTACCTTGCTGACCTATCAACTGATCCTGAAAATACAACAACTATGGAATGAGACAAAACTCAGTGAGTACAGAATAATATAATACAGAATAAACAATAGTGTACGAATAATGCTTCCTTTTAACAATAAAGTGATGTTAATCAAAATTGTTCTTATTATAACATGTATTATAACTTTTAGCAGAAATAATTCATTTCCTTGGAAACGTTGTGTTTCCCCCATAATCAATCGAGTGGCAGCCTACGCCTTTCTCACTCCCATACATTTAGTCACACGCATAACTGATAAGGTCATACGTACTGGGGACATTAAACCTTTTCCAGCTAAGGTTCGGATACTCTTACCCTATCCGCAGGTTCCATTACCATTGTGCACAAGGTCCGATGTATTGCCCCACATCAGAGGGGTATTCTGCTTATCATGTAATCATTATAACAATTTATCTTTTCTATCCATGAAATGATTCAATGGATAACATATAAATAACAATTTAATTCCCATCATTGGTCATATTAAAAGACCAAAATAATATAGGCTCATTTGGCCAAATGCCATAAAGAATAATTTCTCAATTTGGCTCAATAAACAATAAACAAATAATGCTTGTCAAAGAGTTGCAATGCATTTCAAACAAGAATTGATTGAGCATAAAAGCTCATATTCAAGGCACAAAAGTATATAATATTATTAAGTACTCACCTCGAAACTCCTTGGCTCCTAATTAGTATTTAACGTGACTAAAAACGAGACTCCTCGGTATCTCGAATAATACCCTTTCCTTTTGATTCTACAATCTCATTACACAAGCTGTATATTAACTTCTATCCCTTTAACTTTACTAACCATATTTTACTTTTCCCTTTCTTAACCATAAACAAACATCACACATATTCATATTACAAAAATTAATCATTTAATCAAACATTCTTTATTTTAACCAAATATTCAAATCAATGAATTTAATTCATTTCCCTTTTTAGTTCCATAGTTAAATTCCATATTCAACACATGAATCAAAACAAATAATTTTCTATTAATCCATGATATCAATTTACACTTTAAAAATCAAAATCTCTAAATAGACCAAATCCATTAATTTGGGGAAAATCATTTTCATTCAACCAAATTCCAAATTGTACTTACAATCATTAAATTATATCATATTCAAACTCAATTAACCAACCAATTTCAATAATTCAAGCTAAATCTTAAAATTCCCAATTTGCTCCATAAATCCTAGAATTTGGGGAAAACTATCAATTGCATATTCAAACTTTAAATTGAGCATAGATTCATCAAATTAACATTCAAACAATCCATAATCATCATTCAATTGAAATTAAATCACTTCAACTCTCACAAACTCCAATTTCTCCATAATAGGGTGATTTGGGAAAAATCTAAAATTTCTTAACCAAATCTTAAATTGATCCTTAAATCATGAAATTAACATGATATTAAGCTTATAACATCAACCAAACATCAAAAACATTTATCAAATCACATACTTCCTTTTATATGATGAATTATACCTTCAAAATTTCAAGTTTTGTATAAAATCACCATAATTCAATTTGACACTTCCAAACTACTTTTCCATACCCCAAATGATCTTAGATATCATTAAAATTAATTTAGAATACTTCATCCCCATAAATCTCAAATAGGCCGAACCATATGGAAATTTTTTCCAAATTGAGTTTCAAGCCTTTCATGCTTATTTTCACTTGTTAAACTTCCAATTCTAAACTTTAATTTGTATATTCCATTAAAATACATGTAAAATAAATCCCCCTTGATTTCCTTTACTTTAACCAAACCATAAAAATGAAAATAAAAGGAACAACTACAATCGAAACACTAAACCCATGCTAAAAACAATGAAAGAAGTCATTAAACAAGATTTCTTACCTTAGGAAGTCTTAGTTTGCTATACTTGGATGAAGAGCAAGTTGTAAGGTTTTGTTTTTGGTGAGAGTTTTGTTTTCTTTCCTTTCTTTGGGGCATGGCTCAAAATGGTGAGGAAGAGTGAATTTTTTTATTATTATATCTTATTGATTTGAATGGTGGTGATCTTAATCCTATTAATCAAATGGTTATGATTTAATCAAAATAAATGGTCAAGATTTAATCAAGATAGATGGCCATGATCTTCCTTAGATGGATGGTGACTATGCATGGGTAATGATGGTGTGTATAAAGTAAAAATGAATTTGGTACTTAATGTAGAGAAAGTAAGATATCAAATGGTTTAAGTAATTGACTTTAGTCAACTTTTGGTGTCTTACTAGACAAAACAATTGCCAACTCCAACTTTTCCACCAACTAACTCTAGTTAACATTTCTTAACCTTAGTAGAGTTAAGTTCTATGAATTTAGGAGCACTAGTGGGCCGGCCATGGTTGGGTTTGGGCTTTGAAATCTAAAAGCCCATTTACAAGCCCACCTGAGCAAATTTCTGATCGTAAAATTTTTCGTAACTTTTTTCTTTCATTTCATTTAGCATTTTAATTCTTACCTTCCCATATCATCATATACCCTTTAAACATTGATACCTTACTCTTTCAATTTAAATAAACACGTAAAAATACATACATATAGTAAAATACTCAAACAATGCATTTAACATACATTACATACAAAGGTCTTGTTTCATTCCCATTATCATTTTTATAATATACGATCTATAAAATTTATATTATATATCATTTTTATAACTCTTATAGGCTATGGAAACCTTAGGTATTACATTTCTCAGCTCACATAATGAAGGCAAACAATCAAATAAAGCTCGCCAAACCATTATTTTAACTTTCGAAGTAACACACAACTTCCATAGAGAATTCCATTGGAAAGAAGGAGGAGAACTAGCATTATCAACATCACCACGCAATAATCTATATCCATTTTTTATAGAATAGACACCTCTTTTATCCCCAAACCAATACCAAGTCATTAACAGGAGCATGACTAATTGCGATTGAGCAAATGAGCTCTCTATCACGATGATTAAATATATCAGCAAGCAAATCCAAATCCCAAGAATTACCATCAGTAGATAATAAATAAGAGACTTGGACTTCTTCAAGACCTGAATAAGGGGGAGAACTAACACATGGATTTTTGTCATGTGGTAACCAAGGATCGCCCCAAATTTTCACAGTTCTTCCATCACCAATACGAATGCGAGCACCTTGACGAATAAGACTTTGAGCTGACAAAATACTCTGCCAAGAAAAGCTCGGATTGTGGCCTAATGAAGCTTCAAGGAATGAACAATTTGGGAAATATCGAGATTTATAGACTTGAGCAACTATAGAATTTGGGCAATTCAAAAACCTCCACCCTTGTTTAGCAATAAGAGCAATGTTATACTGATGAAGCTTGCGAAACTCCATACCACTCGTACCCTTCCAAATACATAGCTTGTCCCAATTTTTCCATTGGATTCCAAAGTTTGAATCATGACCATTGCCCCACCATAATGAATTCATCATTCGTTCAAGCTCCTCGCATAACAAAATAGGCAGAACAAAGACACTCATAACATACGAAGGAATAACTTGAATTATAGATTTCAACAATATTTCCTTACCAGCTTGCGATAGTAATTTGCTACGCCACCCACTGAAACGCTTACACGCTTTTTCCTTAACAAAAGAGAAGTTTTCAGACTTATTTCTCCCAATTAAAGAGGGCATCCCCAAATAAGTTCCATGATTTTCAGTCTTGGATACATTAAGAATAGAACACACTATCTATTGAGAAGCTTTATCAACATTCCCACTAAAAGAGAGAGCCAATTTCTAAAAATTAATGATCTGTCCCGATGCATCAACATAAGTTTGAAGGCAGTCTCGAATTTTCTTGCTTTCAGAAGAGTTAGCATAAAAAAATAAAAGAGAATCATCTGCAAAAAGAAGGTGCGAGATAGTTGGAGCTGACCGAGCAATAGAACACCCATGAATACTACCTCTCTGCATCTCATAATCAAGCAAACAAGACAAGCCTTTAACACAAATAAAAAATAAATAGAGTGAAATCGGGTCAACGAAGGCCCCGTTTAGGAATAATAGGACCAATATCAAACCCATTGCGCCATATTGAATAAGAGATTATAGAGATGCACATCATTATTTTTTGGATAAAACTCTCATGGAAGCCCAATTTTTGAAGCATATGGTGAACAAATGACCATTCGACACAGTCATATGCCTTCGACAAATCTAATTTCAATGCTGCCATACCATGTTTCCCTTGCTTTTTCCGTTTTAGAAAATGGAAGGTTTCAAAAGCAATAAGGACATTATCCGTTATCAGCCTTCTAGGAATAAACACATTATGACTCTCTGAAATTACTTTGGGTAAGACAAGCTTTAATCTGTTGGCAAGAGCTTTAGAAACAACCTTATAAAAGACATTACAGAGAGCAATGGGTAGGGATCAAGATAATAGTTGTGTCATTAAGACCTTGAGGCAGAAAACCCTCATTCAGGAAGGAAAGGCAAGCTTCAGTCACTGATTGGCCTGTGATATCCCAAAATTTTTGAAGAAATCCTGGATTCATCCCATATGGGCCAGGTGATTTATCCGGGTGCATACCTTTAAGGGCTACAAGAATCTCATCAGCAGTAAATGGGGCAATAAGCAATTGATTATCTTCTTCAGTAAGTTTGCAAGGAACTAATGAGATAATAGAATCATCCACAGTACCAGAAGAGTGAAAAAGAGGAGAAATAGAACACCCATTAACTTTGGAATACCATTGTCCCAAGTACAAACATTACCAGCATCATCAACTAATTGGGTAAAATGATTTTTCCTTTTTTGAGCAGAGGCATAATGATGGAACAATTTTGTATTAGCATCTCTAGATTTAAGCTAGAAAACTTTTGATCTTTGTCTCCACCACTCTTCTTCCTGGCAAAGAAGTTTATCAAGCTCACCATTAACCTGAAGAATCTGCTCACAATTGGTTGCATAGTCTAATTTGAGCTCCTGTAATTGCTTTCGACACAGAGCAATTTCATGTTTAAACTTGCGTTTAATACCAACACTTCATTGGCTCAATTCTTGGCCACAAAAAGCAATCTTCAACTGAACATCAATACCATCCATGGCCGCCCAGCTATTTGATATGATGCAAAATAGCATAAGTATTTAGGGCTTATTTTACATAGTTTATGCATTGCATATATTGTTTTTACTTATTATTTCTAGAAATTGGTATGTTTGATCTTGTTTTTTAGTTTTATAGGTTTCTTTAAGAAGGATTGGGTGCAAGGAATTAAGATAGGGCCATGAATCAAGCAAAGGAGCAATCAAGAGCAAAGGGAGAAGAGTTGACCCATGTCACAAGTCATGCCATAAGGTGCCGACTCGTGACAAAGGAAGATGGTGATAAGTCGGCACCAATGGGCAAGACTCGTGACAGAGGCTGACCATCATGAGTCATCCCATCTGTCACGAGTAGTTATTGCACCTCTTCTACGTACCTTTTCACAATTACATCTTTTTGGAAGAGGCATGACTTGGGACACTTAGGAGTCTATAAATACTTGAAATTAACTATGATTTAAGGAGATATATCTAGTTTTTGTTTGAAATACTTATTGTCATTCCTTGTTGTTATTTAGTTTTTGACACCATGTATTTTGGCTGAATCATTCTTATTAGAATTGCAATGAAGAATTAATTTTATGAACTACATTTTTTTATATGCATGAATGATTTAATTTCAACTGAGTCTTACATTGTGTTCTGTATGCTTGATCACCATATATAACTTGTTAATCATTTTGTTTACAATGAGAATTGGGGAATTTTGGTGGAAATACAATTGAAATTACTCAAAGGATAGGAGAGTACTTGAAGACAAGCAATCCACTTTGAGAGGTTAAAGAACTGGCATGGAACTTAATGATTTTAGTTTATCTCTATAATGACATGAGAATGCTTATAGACTTTAAACTAAAATACTATTAATTGATAATGAGAGTTGCTTTGATGTGAGTCAAGTTTAGTACCCCTAGTTTTTTAAGACTAAGTATAGAATGAGTAGGGTGTCGAACTCTAGGAAATTTGGAGAAATTTATATTAACCGGGTAAATATTAAGATGGATAGGCAAACAAAAATCAAAGAAGATGTTAATTTATTCTAAAATACTTATAGATTTAATATTACTTTTAATTAATAACAGAAAGTAACATATTAAAATTACAACTTCAGAATTAATCTTTGAACTTTAAAAGTTATCATATAAACACATGCAATGATTGGAGAAAATGACCAATAATTCTTAAAAGCAACTCTCATTATCAATTAAGAGTATTTTAATTTAAAGTCTATAAGCATTCTCATGTCATTATAGAGATAAACTAAAATCATTAAGT
>CATKHJ010031230.1:0-19125 GCA_949750685.1 Vernicia montana | reverse complement strand
ATGAAATTAATCAAAACTGAAATTATTCAATCCATTCAATCAATAACTAGGGTTCATCAATATCTAAATAGAAAACAATTAGTTCATGATAGAAATTAAAGATAAAAAATAAAAGAGAGAAGAAATAAGAAAACTCAAACCATCCATAGATGATGTGCAGAAATCTCCTCCTCCAATCCTTGATTTCCTACTTTAAATCTATACAAATATGGATCTTTAATCTTTAATTTACAATTCAATATCTCTAAAATTAAAGTTCCTAAACTATCTAATACCCTAGAGGAACCTAAAATTCCTAGCCACAAGGCTAGGGTTTCAAACTCCCCAAAAGCCCCCCTTCTTTTCTTTAGAGTCGGCGTTTTTATCTCGGAAAATTGCCAAATACAGCCAAGGTATGCCCAGGTCATTGATGGTACGCCCATACCAACATAGGCATACCAAATCACATAGGCGTACCAAATCTTTAAGCTACTGTGTCCATTTTTTCAATTTGGTACGCCCACAATTGAAATGGTACGCCTGTACCATTTGTGGGCGTACAAAATCTTTACAATTCTGTCTTCATAGTATGCCCGTACCTTTTATGGGCGTACCATATTAAGAAAATCGAATTAGACTTTAGTTTCTTCATAACATTTGTAGGTATTTTTCTTATCTTTCTAACGACACCTAAATCGCCTCAATCAGACATTTGTAGCTTAAGTTATACTCAAAATACTCCAAGGTGTCCAAAGCTGTCAATACACCAACTTTGCATTTGATCTTCAAAACTTTTCTTCAATTTTATCCTCCCAAAATGCCTCGAATTCGTGTCCTATCTTCATGATTTCAATAAATTTGATTCATTTCCACCTAAAACATGAAATTCCTATAAATGAACTCTGGAAAAATACTAAACAAAATAAATCAAACTCAATTTAAGGATAAAATACATTAAGAACAAAGGGTAAAATGTATTCAATTAAGCACTTATTAGTTGGCCATCGATACCTTCAAAGGAAAAGGAAAAGAAAGGATAAGAATTTACACTGGAAACAGACAGTTGCAATGGTATATCAGGAAAAGGATTCCCTTCATCGGGTTTATTGGTTGGGTAATTTTTGGGTGACAAACCACCAGTTTTGGCTTATAGAGTGAGAAGACTCTATTCTCGAGTTTCTTATGCATGTATGCATGTTAATATCATGATGCATGTCAAAAAGAGTTTCATGGATCATACACAATAAATCTTGATTATTATGGTACATGGGACCTAAAGTCCAGGGATAAGGCGATTATATGCACAATGGTGAAGGGTGGCTTGGTTTAAGGGTCCCTGTCCCATTAGAGCATCGATATACCTAACCATATGTGAGTCAAAGAGACTCGCGTGGGTCAAACAGTACATATTGCTTGTTACACCACCGAAATGATTGGGATTCATCATAAGGTGGAATGCTTTCACTATCTCCCAACATACTCAAAGAGAGTTGTCGAGCTAATGCTACTCACCATCCAAAAGTTTTCCTAAATCTAGAGTTAGGCAATGAGCCTTTGTTATGTAAAATGATGCATGAAAGTCAAATTAAAATCAAGTGCCAAATGGAGATTATTTTGAAAAATTTAAACCAAATAGTAATCCTCTTATTTGCTTTCCTTTTATTGAAAAGGGTGGCAACTAGTTCCCAGTGGAGTCGCCAACTGTGAGGCCTCGCCCGAACGCCCCTCCCCTTACTTAGGAAAATATGCCTATTTTGCCTTAAGGAAAGGTGAGCAATTTTTAAGGGAGTTAAGGTACGAGTTTCGATGCTCACGATTGGAAGCGGCTATCTCCTCGAAAAATTGATTTGATTTTTGAAAGAGATTCGGGATTCGCCACCCTAATTTATTTAAATGGAAAAATTAAGGAAAAACCCAATTAGACTCCAATTTATTAATTTTTGATTAATTTACCCGAAGATAAAAGTCACTAGTCCTTGAACCAAGTTGAGCTCGGGGACTAGGTTTTTGGTTAAAATAATCTCAATTTGACTCTTTGGTTTAATTTGACTTGAAAATTGATTTCATGGATGACAAGTAATTAATGACGATTACAAAATGCATGATCATGATATATTTATGTAATATATGGGAAAATAAAGAGCAAGTATTTAAAGGCATCCACAAGTTAAGGAGAGTGTTCTCTCTAATCCTTATGAATTCTAGGAGAACCACAAATCACTCCGTAACTCCAAAATAATCAACTAATTGCATTAATTAAAATTTAAAATGTACAATGGAAAAATAAAAGGGGAAGGGGATTGATTGGGATTTGGATTTGAAACTTGGACTTAGATTCTAAGCTTGCCTACGTACCCCATTGAATGGGGATCAAAACCCATGTAGTTCATTCCACGGTGAGGTGGAGGGGTTTTAAGGATCTATCATATTTGATTAGTTTAGTTTGATTTGGGGTTTGAGTGAGAGTAAGAGATTATACTTTCTTTTTGAGTTTGAGTGGTTTTGCAAGATCTGAGTTCCGTTTCATAAAATAAGGTTGATTTTTGAAAAATTAATTTGATTGCTTAATTACCCAATTTTAATTAATTAAAAAGATTAATTAATTAAAGTGATTAATTAATCAAATTGAGTGAAAACAAATTAAAATTTTAATTAATTAATTAAAATTAATTTTTAATTAATTAATTAATTGTGATTACTCAAAATGAGTGTGAAAAAATTAATTAGAGAGAGAGAAAGAAGGGAGTAAGTGGATAACAATCAATAAATGCTCAAGGTGTGTCTTAAAATGGTGAGGGAGTAGGGTATTTATAAGAATAGATTAGGGGGTAAAAGGACCAAAAATGGCTTAAAAAGTGGGTTAAAGGAGGGGCAAAATGGTCTTTTCTGTAAAAAGGTAAAGAGCCACCAGATGCGCTCGCGGATGTCCGCTAGAAAGACTGGCGACGCGCCACGCCAGGCCTTCTGGCAGACGTGTCAGAACGAGGCTGACACGTCAGCCTCCGAACTGACACGTCTGACACGCATCAGTATGACGCATGTCAGGCGCGTCTGTGCGGATGCGCCAAACGACGCGTGGCATCCGCGAGACGTCTGGTGCGTCCATAGAGGCGCCTCGCGGCGTCCGTGAGACTGTTTGACAGACGTGCACAGACAGCCCGCTGACACGCGGGCATGGTTCGCGGACGTCCGTGAGCTGTTTCGGGTTCCTGCCCTTTTCATTCTCTGGTTCGATTTTCAGGTTAGTTTTCGGGAGTTCTGGGTCAGTTTTCAAGGTATTTTGAAGTCTGAAAAATTACCGGTCAGTGGCGGTGAATCCAAAATTAATTATCGGACATTTTGGCAGTCAGTTTTGAGAAAGTTTCGGTCAGTTTTGGGAAGATGCTGTCTGGTACAGATAGTCCGGTCAAAATCGAAAAAGTGTCAGTTTGGATAGAAAAATACTATGGTCAGCTTTGGTGAGTTCAAAAATAATTTTGGAGGTACTAAAGTGAGGGTTTACAATATGATTATGTGAACCATAAGAATTTCATATGAACTATATGAACCCTTAATTTCTATCATGTGATGATATATGTTAATGATATAGAAATCCATGACTAATGTGGGTTAATCATCAGACATTGTGGACATTGTAACTCGATGGATAGGGTATAATATCCTACCCCTATCTAGGAAGGGTAAATTGTCCTAGAGGTGAAACCCGATCAGTTTCATGTATTCATATGGATGAGCATGTCTATAAAAAGACCTCTACTCTTATTATGTGGAAGAGTATGCCTACCTAGTCTCTACTCTTATTTCATATGGGGAGAATACTAATAAAATTCCTCTACTCCTAAATTTTCATGTGGATAATTTCTATATGTGTTTAACTATAAGCTATGATTCTTTTCATAAGTTATGTGTACATATGTTCTTATGTTACATCACCATTTGATTCTATTGGGCCTTGTGAACCAAATTGTTATTTTATATGTCATTTGACAAGTTATAAGCCCTACCATTCTTGTGAGCTAGCCCTGAATTACCTAGCCTCATAAATATGGTAGTATATTCTTTACTCAATGCTTTATCTCATTAGTGATTCCATTTTTCAAGAGATTAAAAGTTTATCAGCTCAGTTCTTCAGATATTTTTCCTTCCTAAAGTACCAATTTGATCAATGTAATTTCTTCATACATTATTTGTAATTGAAGTATATTTAGTGCTCCATGTGTGTAAAGAGAGTTATTCTTTTGGCCTTTATGGCAAGTACTTGAATGATGTTGTATGTATTACTTTTATAAGATTATGGGATGATATGAGTATTATGACTTTATAGGAATATGACTATATGTATGAGTTCAGGTTCTGATCTTAAGATGTGTATGTGTTAGTAGTTATGTTGCCATGAGGTTTATTATGATTAGATAGGTTCTATGAGTTTTCAGTGGCCTTATGCCTTCCCATGCCTTAGGATCGTCACAGTTGTGAAGTTGGGTTGTGACAAAAAGAGAGGAAGAGAAATTAAAGAGTGGCAAACTTGTAAATAAGACCAAATTAAAAAAAATAAAATAGTGTTAAGTATCACCATTTTGTCCGGCTAAGGAAGGGCATTTGGCTCAATAAACTTGTGACAAATTTCCACTTAATTTCAATTGAAAAAACCTCACAATTTTCACAACTTTCTTTTCATCTCCACATATTTTCTCTTTCTTTATCTTTATTTTTCTTTAAACACCAAAAAACTTCTCTCCCTCCCTTGAAGTGGCTGGCCATCTATTGACTAAAGGAAAAAAGTTGATTCAAGTAAATAAGGTAAGTTAATCCTTAATCTCTTAAGTAAATTCTAGTGATATCTAAGTTTTATTTACTATAATTCTTTAGTTGTAATTTTCGGCCATTCTTGGAGAAGATTAAAGAATTTAATTTTCTTAGTTTTAATTTATATAAATGAATTCATCTAGAGTGATTAGTGATTAAATTAAAGCTAGAAAACAAAAATTGATAAGAATTAGCTAGGTTTTGGAAGAGAAATTTTGGCCAATTAAGGAAAACTTAGGGGAACTAATGTTTTAATTTAATATGAACAAAAGAATGAATTAATTGAACATAGAAATTATGAAATTTAAGTTGGAACCAAGAAAATGAAACATAAATTGACAACCTTAGAACAACCCTAATTGGTTAAGTTAGGGGAAATAAGATGTGACTTAAGTTGAAATAAATAAAAACTTGAGCCTTTTGTTTGAAAGTCTTAAAATATGAATTTGAGCTAGGTCAAAACATAGAAGTGGTATTAGTATGTGTCAACTATATGTTTGTAAAAGGGTTTTATCAAATTGGATATAGGTGAAAAGATATTTAACTTGAATTAAAACTGGTTCAGGATATGACCTAATAAGTAGTCTGAGACTGACCAACTAATTTTAGGGTCTTAAGGACAGAATTAGGCTGAGCATAAAATATAAAAAATATTCATTTATATGTATAGTGATTCTTTGTAAAATTAATTTGCAATTGCATATCCACATTTTGAGATGCAACCAAATAAGTGAAGTAAGGTCAGTCTGCTTCTATACAGGAACAAGACAATATGTTGTAGCCTCATGTGTATAGTTTAAGTAGAAGAAAGAATCAAGTCATTTGGATAAGAGAAACTAAAGTTATGGAAAAGTAAATGTAGGAAGGTCTGTAAATTCTTAATTAAGATTAGTAGGATTAATGAAAAGAAAAATGAAGTTATAAGTTGTACTAAATTAAAATTGTATCAATTTATGTTAATAGGAGTGGAATTCCAACTTAAAAAAATCAATTAAGTGTAAATTTGATAAAAATCCTAACTAGAGTTTACTAAGTAACATTCAGCCAAGAGACTAAAAGGTAGAATTGAAATTGTATAAATTGAATTGATGAAGATTAAGCTTTTAAGGAAAATTAAGAATGTTAATGGATTTTTAGCTAAAGTTAAGTCATTGATTAAAGTATTTGTAAATGCTTGATAGATATAACTCCTAGAAGTGATACAAAGAAAGAGGAATATAAGGAAAAGTGTGATTGTCTATTCAAATTGCTATAAAGAAGTAAAGTGGTAGAAGTGCGACTAATTTGAAGTGAGTGAAAAGTATACTATTATACTTGTGACTTTGCATCCTCAATATTTATTCAGCGTAACCCTAATTGATTTGGCATTCTGTTTACTTGAAATATTTATTTATCTATTTATTGAAGCTCTTTATTATGAAATATTGATATTGAATTCCTTTTATTTGAAACAATATATATTGAATCCATTAAAAATGAAGTTACTTAATGAGATTCATTGCTAATAATGAAGTTACTTGTACGAGATATGCAAAACAAAAATCCCCAACTAATATGGGTTAGCATCAGACTGTGTGCACATAGATACCCACGGATAGGGTATATTATCTAGACCCTAACTAGGAGGGATTTAATGGTTCTAGTCATGGGACCTGATCAATCTCATATTTTATGCTATTGAAGATTGTAGATGCGGGAACATGCGTAACCTAGCTTATGTTCCTAACTTTTATGTAGTATATGGAGAACATGCGTAACCTAGCGTCTGTTCCTAACTTTTATGTCGTATGCAGGGAGCACACCGCTCCTAACCTTATCAATTTTTGCTAAATCTTATTATGCGTTATTTGAAACCAAATTTGACATGTTCTTATTGTTGTTGATTCCCTTCCTTTTGTTCATATTCCATTTGCAAATAATCTATTGTAACTATATGTTCTATATATATATGAGATATGTACCATTCTTGTGAGTCAACCTTGAATGCCTAGCCTCACAAGTATGGTAGTATACTATTTACTCACTGAGTTTACTCACCCCTCTCCCCTAATTTTTTTTAAGGTAAGCACTAGTTAAGCAAGTTGGCACCTCAAGTTCCTTTCCTTCGCTTGAGGCTCTTGATCAATGTACAAGTCTAAGTCCTGAAGAATATTCTTAGAGCTCTATGGGTTGGGAATAGTTAAACTTATAGTTAATGTATATAGATTAAATGCCATAAGAATTAAGATACTTGAGTAGTGAAAGTGAAAGAAATGGTATTATATGCTGAATATACTTTTATAATAAATGTTTTAATTGAAAATTCACTATTGAATGCATATTATGAGTATTGCATATGAGTATGAGAATGGGAAAAATGTGTTATTGATTGAAGGCAGTGAGGAAATAAGGTGGGTATTGGAAGTGTCTTTGTCTTGCAGGTTGTGGTCTTGGGGTTAGTGGTATAGTTGCAGCTGTTATGCTACCAAATGATATTTGATTATTAGTGCTCATGGGTTCTACGAGTAGTTAGTGCCCTTATGGCTATTCATGCTTTAGAACCGTTGCGGCTTAGAAGTTGAGTCGTGACAAGTATAAAGATAAGGAGGAAGATCTAGCTAATTTTAATACATGGCAAAAAAATCTTATTTAGTCTCTTTCACCATATGAAAGACAGTGGTTAACAATATATACTCATGAGATCTTCAAAAAAGTCCAAGTTAAAGTTTTAGGATCAATTGGTTGTAATCCTACAAAGGAAAAGGAAGAGCAAACAATTGTAACATTCAAGGTTCATGATTTTGAGCAAAGGGATGATTTTATAGTCACTTGGAATGAACGAAAAGAAGAAATATGTTGTTTATGTCGTTCTTTTGAATATAAGGGATTTCTTTGCAGGCATCCAATATGTGTTCTCTATAATTACCTTTGATAAAGGGAAAAAGGAAAAAGAAAAAAGAAAAAAACGTTGATGTTAAAAGAATAAGTAAGAATGAAAAAGTTAAGTATATAAGTAAAACTATCCTGAAAGTTGACTAACATAATAATAATGCCATTAAAACTTTTTTAGTTTATTTAATTTTTATTAGTTTTAAGTCATACCACATGTCTTAATAATATGGAGAAAGTAAAGAGAATGCAATATAGAGAAGGTTATTAACACTCCTCTTGTCGTTAATAAAACATGTTCTAGAAATATCACTATCTTTTCTTAAAAACAAAAATCATTTTTCAAATTTTAACAAATTGATTATAATGAAATAAAAGTATATAAAACATACTTATTAATTCACCGATCATTTATAGTCACTACCAGTTAGCATTGAGTACCATCATTTTGCCAATCACTACCAGTTTGATGATCAACACACTTTATCATTTTAATATATTTTTTTCTCATATTTAATAATTAAATTAAAAAATATAATTTTTATTTGTTTCAACATGTATATTCTTATAAATTGATTTTTTTATTTTTTAACTAATTTTTAATATCGTTGTCATGATCCGAACATAGAGGCACATGACCGGCACTAGGGAACAGGAAAGCATAAAGCTTCTGGAACCCATAGTAAGCCTGACTAACCACTTAACTATAAAACACATAATATAAAAGTTGTAACTATCACAAAACAAAGGCTATGGGCCCACATATCAAGCAAAACTTGTACATCATAATAATGTCACTCAGGGCTACAACATCAATCATATAAATGTCATCATCGTCAGGTTTCTACTTAATAGAACATCACATCAACTAGAATACAGAAACTCAAATATTATTTAAACTCTAAATAATTATACAGAATCACGTAAAACAAAATAATAATGCGGAGTTCTAAAATTGAAACTAAAATTTATAACACATAAAATTAATACTGGGCAACTGCGAAGGAGAAAATGCAGTGTTACTATTCAATAATGAAAGTCAACTTCATCTGATTTTGTTGTTAATTATAACCTAGGCAAAAATATTAAACAGGGGTGAATGTTTGTGAGGCCTCGCCCGAGCATCGGTCCGATCCGTTAGAGGGAATCGAAATGCTCATTCGATTTGAACTTACGATGGAACCCTCAAGTTCAGATTGGTTGATTCTGAAAAGGTGCATTATGAGTCACCACCTTAATTTATTTCATTTGGGAAAAATTAAGGAAAAACCCAATTAAATGACTCCAATTATATTCAAATGAAAAAGTGCACTAGCCCTCGATTACCAAAGAGGATTCGGGGACTAGATTTTCAGTTCATTTAATTAGTTTGACAAGTTTAATGCTTATGGCTTAAAATAAATTTCATGAACAGTTATAAATGAATGAATAATTAAATTTGCATGAATTAAAGTAAAATAGTAAAGGAAGTAATAAAAGCAATAAAAGAATTAAATAAAGAAAGCAATAGAAATGTTAAATTTACAACATAAACCAAATTAAGGGATACTCCTTCTAGCCCTTATGGGTTCTAGGAGAGTCACACATTCCCCAAATTAAAATCAATAATCAAAGAAATAAAAACACAAAACCTAAACTATGTGAAGAAGGTGAAAGAGGAAGAAAGTTTATTTTAATTGGATTTGATGCTTTAGACAAGCATGCCTAGGTATCCCTTTGAATGGGAATCAAAATCCACGTAGTTCACCCTTCTTGCGAAGGGGGGGTTTGTTTAGTTTGAGCCTTTTATCATGTTTCAGATTGATTGATAAAAAGGTGGGTTGAATCAATAATTAATCTAATTGATTAACTAAGTTGAATTAATTATTTCAGATTTTAATTAACTAACAACCTAGATAAACCAATTTAATTAACTAATTAAAAGTGAATCCTAAGGAGGGAAAAAATAAATTAAATAAATAAATAAATAAAAAGAGAAAGGAAAAGAAGCTTACCTTGTGCTTGAGTGGCTTTGAGATGGAGGAGACTTGTCTCGGTCGGCAGCGGATTTGCCTCGGACAGCTTGCCTCAGACGACGGGGAACTTTTGACTCTGCGGGTCTGCCTGGGAAGTCGCAACCCAATATTGCTTTGCAAAGTAAGGAGAAATAGCAAAGCAAGAAAAAGAAACTTTAAAACTAGGGAGCTCGTTCCTTTCAGACCAAGCTTAGGGGGATGGCTCGCTTGATGCAAAGGCTAATCAAGCAAGCCGAATGATGTTTGTTTTGAGATCAGGGGGGGTGATCAAGCAAGATTTGAGTGTGTTGAATGAGCTGGGGGGTCTCCTTTACATAGGGAGAAGGTTGGAGGCTGAAAATACAAAGTTTTGATGTGGGATTTCATATTATGAAGCTCAAAACTGCACACAGGCATTCTGGGACCGCATGCGAGGCATTCTTGACCACACAAAAGCTATAGTGATCGTACAGACCACTTGGTGACTACACAGAAGGAATTTTGAACTACACAAGGGCTATGCAGTTCCGTACAGCTCATATGCAGTCACCAATGGCCCTTGTGCGGTTACCGATTAGTCTTCGACACCCGGTTTCACCGATTTTCCCCATTTTAACTCGTTTCAACTCCATTTTTTATGATTCTAGTTGTGTTGTGCTCCGTATTCAATCTTGAATGATATAAGGATGATTTATAGGATTGAGGGATGGGTCTTGGGTCTCGAGGCTTGGATTCTCAATTTTTAGAATTTTGGCGATTTCTGCTTTCGGAGGTCTGTTTACCAAGTCTAGGTGTCTCTAGGGTTTGGTTGTATGCTAGAGGGTGAAAAATTAAGGGTTCACACCTGCCTCCTCATCAAAATTATCTTGTCTATAAGGCTATTCTGATGATAGTGAACCTGAGAAGAAGGAATAGAAAAAAGGAACCAAAGTGATGTCTAGGTCAGTGTTTAAACATGTTTGGGTGAAGGATTATAAGGAAATGGAAAAAGAACCATAAGGATATCTAGGTGATCATTGCTAGACATTTATAGGTGGATAAAGTGATATTCCTGATTTGCTTGAGAAAATTTGGAATGAAAGTGATATTTTCGGTCTGTTTGGGTAAAAGATCCTAAGGCTATCCTAGAATGGGTTTGATTCTAGAAGGGAAACCTAATTCAGATTTAAGGTTTGGATCCTAAGGCTATCCTGGGATAGGTCTGATTTGAGATTGATTGGTTTGGGTGAAGGACCATGTGACTGCTTGATTTATAGAATTCGGATTGATGAGCCGTCTTGATTAATAGAATTCGGATTGATGATCTGTCTTGATTAATAGAATTCGGATTGATGATCCATCTTGATTTAACAGAATTCGGATTGATGATCCGTCTTGTTTCAGGAGCTTTGATTAGCGACCTGTTTAGTATGAAATGCATTTGACTATGCAAAGATTTTATGAGTTGGATACCTTAAACCTATGAAGGGTCAAATTTCGTATGACAATGTTGAGTTTTCGGGAGGAAGGTGCCCCCATTTTGGAAAGATGAGGAAAAGTGTCTCGGTTATTAGGCCTTAGGAGGAAGTCAAGGCTAGGTCAAGTTTTGGCCTTAGAGGAGGTCATGCTTGGAAGGCCAGGTCAGGTTTGACCTAGAAGGTTATTTTGGAAGGCTAGGTCAGGTTTTGCCTTGGAGGAGATTATTGCTTGGAAGGCTCAGTCAAGTGTGACCTGGAAAGGTTATCTTGGAAGGCTAGGTCAGGTGTGGCCTGGAAGGTTATCTTGAAAGGGTAGGTCAAGTGTGGCCTAGAAGGTTATCTTGGAAGGCTCAATCAGGGGTGGCCTCATAGAAGATATGGTAGGAAGGTTTGGATAGGTTTTGGAGAAAATTTGGAAGGATCGGTTAGGTTTGGTCTTGGAGAACATTAGGTTGGAAGGCTCAGTTAGTTTTGGCCTTAGAGAAGATTATTTTAGAAGGCTAGGTCAGATTTCAGCCTTGGAAGAGATCATTCTGGAAGCTTATTTTGAAAGGCTCGGTCAAGTTTTACCTTGGAGAAGGTCATTGATTGGAAGACTAGGTTAGGTTTAGTTTGGAAGAAGGATTTATGTAAGAAGGCTCGGTCAGATTTGGCCCTTAGAAAAGATTAGAAGGGGAAGGCTCAGTTAGGTTTAGCCTTTTCAAAGGTGAAGATTGTGGGTTAGCTTTATATGACCCATATGTTAAGAGTCTGCCTCTGGATATGGCTTTTTGAGGTGTTTTGTCCAGTTGGTTTGCAAACTTGATTTTGCTTGTCCAAAGGACTTAGTCTTTAGTTATGATATGATTTGCCAAGGAGGCTTGGATCTGGAGGGATGGTATAATTTTCCAATGAGGCTCGAACTTGGAAGGATCGCATGATTTGCCAAGGAACTATGGGATGGGCTTTAACTAGCTTAGGCCCTTTTTAATCAGTTTGAGGAGGATAAGCCTTGGGAGTCATGGCTCGACTTTAGCTTTGCCAAGGGAACTGGGCTTCAAGGATCATGAGTCTTTGAGAGACTTGAGATTTAAGATGAGGAAAAGTGCCTCGGTTATTAAACCTTTTGAGAAGTGTTGGGGAGATTGTATGATTTTGCTATCGTAACATCATTCATGGAGAAGACAAGTACAACTTATCATATTTTTTGAGACTGAAGAGACTCTCTAGAATGACGAGACTCTTGGGGAGACACTAGATTGATTTGGATGACGACTCAGAAGATGTGCTTTTGGATGGATGATAGATGCTATTTAGCTTTTTGAGCTAAAAGACATGACATGTGACTCGAAGGATATACCCTTAATAAATGATAAGGGCTACTTACATGCTTGAACTAAGAGACGTGATAGATGACAGAAAGGATATGCCCCTATTGAATGATAAGGGCTACTTAGCTGCTTGAGCTAAGAGATGTGACGGATGACAGAAATGATATGCCTCTATTGAATGATAAGAGCTACTTAGCTGCTTAAGCTAAGAGACGTGATGGATGACAGAAAAGATATGCCCTTAATGAATGATAAGGGCTACTTAGCTGCTTGAGCTAAGAGATGTGACGAATGACAGGAAGGATATGCCCTTAATGAATGATAAGGGCAACATGACGAACGACAGGAAGGATATGTCCCTACTGAATGATAAGGGCAACGTGACAGATTTGACGGAGGATGACTAGAAAGGTGTGCCCCTAGTAAGGGATCAGTCGAAAGATGATGATTTAGGACGATATGCCCTTAATACGAGATAAGAGTATAAGGGACATAATGATTTGACCAGATGATTTTTTTTTAGCTTTAACTTCTGCCAGAGCCGCCTTTTTGGGTTTTTAACTCGACGAGCTTGCTCTAATTTCTACCTAAGCCGCCCTTTCGGGTTTTCAACTTAGCGAGCTAATCAATGAATTTTGGCATTTTAAAAATTATTCCACCATGATTTGGGCTATTGCTTTCCTTCATCTTAGGGCTCTGACCTTTGTCTAGACCATTGAATTCTTGGGAGAAATCTTATGAGGATATCAAGTCATTTTTGAGATTGTTGCCCTTTTGTTGAGGTGTTATGCTTGATTACCCAAAAGTGCAATGGGTAACTTTATTGGATTGCCTTTTGCTTCGACTGCTCCAACTGAAAAGATCACCACTTGGAGTTCTTTACTATTGCAAATATCCTTTGATTTGGAGTTAGTGAAAAGGCTGCTGATGATGCGGGCATAAGAATACCTCAAATTTTTGATTTGTCCAAATCATGGTGGATTTCATGGTGAAATGCAGATACTTGCCAAAATTCATTATTTTTTATCTTTATTATTTTATTATTTTTTTAGACTAAACAAGAAATATAGGAAAAGAAAAGTGCACGAAAAACATAAATGTTTTATTACAAAATGAGAAGATAGTACAAAATAGAAGAAGAATACAAAAATGACAGGCTCATACTCGAACTCAAATTTTGACTTTGAACATGGACTCAGACTCGAATTTGGATTTGGACTTGAACTCTTAACATAGATTCAATCTTAGTTAAGTCAGACTAGTTGAGCTTGAACTCCTCCATAAAATGCTACTTGGGCAAAGGTAAGGTGGGGTCTGCTTCCACTTTGGTGAAGATGCATGTATACAGAGCTTGGTTATGGTTTTCCCCACCTTGTGAGATGTCCTAGTCACTGAAAGATATAGACATTATCTTAGTAGTACTTGTTAAAGAAGCCACAAGCATTTTAGGTGTGATGTCAATTGGAGCCTGACACTGGTCCAAAGCCTTGCAAAGAGCTTGGTGATGAGGGTACGATGACTGAATAAGGCTTCAAATAGAGATGTTAGCTTGGGTCTTCTTTAACTGTTTCAGGACAGAATCTTCTTTAGGCTTTTGGTTGGGTTTCAGCTTCTCTACTGGAGAAGGAACTGTGTGGATGACCGAGGTATTTTCTTTTGGTACAGTGGGATGAGTTGGTGGTGGAAGGACTCTCCCGCTCTAGGTAATTGTATCGATTTCATCCACAAAATCATTCAGATCCAAGACATAACAATAACCCGGAGTGGGGTGGATCATGGAAATAGGGTCAGATTCCTGATCCTCAGAGGTGATGAAGTTGACATTTCCTTGGTGTCTGGGAAGAGGATTAGTGGTAATGTTAGGCTTGGGTTTGGGAGCGATAATGTCTCCACTGTCAAACAGATCTTGAATCTTGTGCCTTAAAGCCTTACAGTCATCAATTTTATGCCTCGGCCTTTGATGGCAGTCACAGTGCTCGTTAGCATTATAGTTCCTGGGAAAAGGATTTGGTGGTACTCTTGGCTTTAAGGGCTTAACAAGATGGGCTCCCAAAACTTTTTTGAAAACAGTGCTTAGGGGCATGCCTAACTCAGAGAAGGTTCTTCTTGATTCCAACCTCATTGGCTGATGATAGGAGACAGTATTTACCTCTCTTCCTTTTTGGTTGGCAGACTGAATGGTGTTGGAAGTGTAGTTAGTGTTCCTACGGTATCTCGAGTTCGACGACTCATCTTTGACTTGCCCAGATTGAATCAGATCTTCAATCTTGGAGGCAGTGGCAATAAGGGCTTTGAAGTCTGAGAGATACTAGGTCTGTAGATGGACTTGGTACTGATGGAGGAGATTTTTGACGATAATATCGATTTGCTCTTCTTCCGAGGTGCGGTTCACCATTTGGGATACTTTAGACCTCCACCTTGTAAGGAACGCAGTGAAGAACTCCCCTGATCTTTGCTTGGTTGTCTCTAGATCTCGACGGGTGACATCTACCTTGATGTTATAGTGGTATTGCTTGACAAATGCATTGCAAATGTCGTCCCAACTTTTCTTGTGGTTTTGATCGAGATTTAGTAACCATTTCACAGTAGTTCCAGTCAGGGATTGTTGGAACAACTGAGCAAGGAGCTCGTTGTCCACTCCAAATGGTCTCATAGCACCCACATACATTTTCAAATGAGTCTTGGGGCATGTGGTTCCATTGAACTTGTCTATGACAGGCATCTTGAATTTGGGTGGAACCCTTGCGTTCGGGAAGAGAGCCAGAGAATTGACATCTATCATGTCTTCATGTTTCTTTATGTTTTTGAGGGTCCTCTCCATAGCCTTAAAATTTTCCATTAATTTCTTGGCTTTTGGAAAGTTAGAAAAGTCCACACTTTGAAAAAGATTCATGGTGGGGGATGGAATAGTGGCATTTAAGTCTAGAGGGGGAGAAGTGGGAGTATCAAGAGCCTTCCCCTTATCAGTCAGATCGATAATGGGAGGAGGAGTGAAAGTGGGAGCATAGCTTGTACCGGCCTGAGTGGAAGTGGGCTCGGTACGTGGAGGAGCAGTGGTGGTATTGGTCATTTCCCTAACTTGGTTAAGGATGGACTGATGCTGGGTATTGAGGGCATTTGTAAAGTTGGCAGATTGGGTGGTGAGAGCATTGGTGAAGGTGTCTGTTTGTGTCTTGAGGGCGGTGGTGAGTGTATTTTGGAAGGATTCCTCTTGCTTTTTGAGGAGACTAGAAAAAAAGGCATTCATCGCATCCTGTTCAATGGTATTGGCCATTTGTACCTTCAAAAGAAAAAGGAAGGGTAAGAATTTACACTGGAAAAGGACAGACATATGCAATGGTACATCGGGAAAAGGATTCCCTTCACCAGGTTTATTGGTTGGAATTTTATTTGGGTGACGGACCACTGATTTTGGTATACAGGGTGAGAAGACTCTATTCTCGAGTTTCTTATGCATGTATGCATGTTAATGTCATGATGCATGTCCAAAAAGGTTTCATGGTTTATGCACAAGCTCTTTATTTATCATGGTTCATGAAACCTAAAGTCAAAGGCTAAGGCAATTATATGCATAAGGGTGAAAGGTAGCTTGGTTTAAGGGTCCCCGTCCCATTAGAGCAACGATATACCTAACTACATGTGAGGCAAAGAGACTCGCGTGGGTCCAAAAGTACGGATTGCTCGTTACACCACCGAAATGATCGAGGATTTATCGCGGGGTGGAATGCTTTGGCCATCTCCCAACATACTCAAAGAGAGTTGTCGAGCCAATGCTACTCGCCATCCAAAAATTTTCCTAAATCTAGAGCTAGGCAAGGAGCCTTTATTATACCAAATGATGCATGAAAACCAAATTAAACTTAAGTGCCAAATGAAGATTATTTTGGAAAAAATCCTAACCAAATAGTAATCCTCTTATTTGCTTTCCTTTTATTGAAAAAGGTGGCAACTAGTCCCCAGTGGAGTCGCCAACTGTGAGGCCTCACTCAAACTCCCCTCCCTTCGCTTGAGAAAATTGAAATGCCTTAAGGAAAGCCATTAGCGATTTTTAAGGGAGGTTAAGGTACGCGTTTCGATACTCAAGATTGGAAGCGGCTATCGCCTCGGAAAATTGATTTTTGAAAGAGATTCGGGAGTCGCCACCCTAATTTATTCTTATGGGAAAACTAAGGAAAAACCCATTTTTGACTCCAATTTATTAATCTTAGATTAATTTACCAAAGGATAAAATTACTAATCTTTGAACCAAGTTGAGCTCGGGGACTAGGTTTTTTGGTTTTAAATAATCTCGATTTGACTTTTAAATTTAATTTTGACTTTTGAAAATTGATTTCATGAATGACAAGTATTTAATGATAATTTATAATGCATAAGCATGACATAATTATGAGGCGAATGGAAAAAAAAAAAAAAAAGCAGGTATTTAAACATCCACAAGTAAATGAGAGTATTTCCTCTAACCCTTATGGGATTAGGAAAATCACAAAAATCGCTCCTTTACTCCAAAAATAATTAACTAAATAACATTAATTAAAATTTACATTTACAATGGATTGACATTTAAAATAACAGGGGAAGGGGATTGATTGGGATTTGGATTTGAAACTTGGATTTAGATTCCAAGCTTACCTACATACCCCATTGAATGGGGATCAAAACCCATGTAGTTCATTCCACTATGAGGTGGAAGGGGGGTTTAAAAATCGGTAAGATTTGAATGGTTTGGTTTGATTTGGGGTTTGAGTGAGGGTAAGAGATTATACCTTCTTTGTGGGTTTGAGTGGTGGGAAAGTGGTTTTACCGGATCGGAGTTTCGTTTCGAAAAACAAGGTTGATTAAAAAAGGAGATTTGATTTCTTAATTACCCAATTTTAATTAATTAAAAGGATTAATTAATTAAAAATGATTAACTAAAAGGATTAATTAATCAACTTGGGTGAATACTAATTGAAAAATTAATTAATTAAAATTGATTTTTGATTAATTAACTAATTTAAAGTGGGTGGAGACTAATTGAAAAATTAATTAATTAATTAATTATAATTAATTAATTATAATTAATTTTTAATTAATTAACTAATTAGGATTACTCAAAATGAGTAAGAAAACTAATTAGAGAGAGAGAGAGAGAGAGAGAGCAAGTGGATAGCAAATCAACAAATGCTTGAGGTGTGTAGAAAATGAAAAATGGAAGGGGTATTTATAGGAGCAAATGGGGGTGGAAAAAGACCAAAAAGGGCTTGAAAAGCAGAAAAAAGAGGGGTAAAATCAAAATTCTAAAAAAATTTAAGTGGCTGCGAAGCCACATGGCGGCCGTGCCAGACAGCTCGGCGGACGCGCTGCCATGTCTGGTGGATGTGTCAGTACGGGACTGACACGTCAGCCCTGTACTGACTTGTCTGTCACTGACGCACATCAGTGCGGACGTGTAAAATGACTGGCGGCGTCCACCAACGCTCCTAGAGGCGTCCGTGAGATGGCCTCGCGAACGTGCGAGTATGGCTCGCAGACGTCCAGGAGTCGTCTCGGGTTTCGGGCTCCGGTTTGATTTTTGGGGCTTTTCGTGTCATTTTCTGGGGGTTCCTGGTCAGTTTTTGGGATATTCTTAAGTCCAAAAAATTACCGGTCAGTAGCAGTAGATCCGAAATTAATTATCGAACATATTTGCAATCAGTTTTGAGAAAAATTCGGTCAGTCTCGGAAAGATACTGTCTGGTGCAGATGGTCCGGTCAGGATCGAAAAAGTGACGGTCTGGATAGAAAAATATTCTGATCAGCTCTGGTGAGTTCAGAAATATTTTTGGGACAGTTTGACAGTCAGCTTTGAGGAAAATCCGGTCAATCTCGGGAAAATATTGTCTGGTACAGATGGTCCGGTCAGGATCGGAAAAGTGACGGTCTGGATAGAAAAATATTATGATCAGCTCTGGTGAGTTCAAAAATATTTTTAAGGGTGCTAAAATGAGGGTTCACAAAGAGCATCAATTATATGCTAAACTCTCCAAATGTGAATTTTGGCTTGATAGTGTGTGTTTCTTGGGTATGTAGTCAGCAAGGAAGGACTTCAAGTGGATCTAAGGAAAGTAGAAGCAATTCTCAATTGGCTTAGACCCCCATCAATGTAACATAAGTCAGAAATTTCTTGGGTTTAGCAGGTTATTATCGAAGATTTGTTAAAGATTTCTCCAAATTAGCAACTCCTTTGACCAGGCTTACTTATAAGCAAGTAAAGTATCAATGGTCAGATGTTTGTGAAGAGATTTTTCAGAAACTCAAGACTTGTCTCACTTCGACATCTATTTTAGCACTACCATCTAATGAAAGAGGGTATGCAGTATATTGTGATGTATCACGAGTAGGACTTGGTTGTGTTCTAATGCAAAATAACAAAGTAATAGCTAATGTTTCTAGACAGTTAAAGAGGCATGAAATAAATTACCCAACTCATGATTTGGAGGTGGCTGCGATAGTGTTTACTTTGAAGATTTGGAGACACTACCTCTATGGGAAGAAGTGTGAGATTTACACTGATCATAAGAGTTTAAGGTATGTCTTTGTCACATCCCACTATTGGGATATGACGGTCCTAGGGCATGGGTAGGCCTAAGGCCACCGAAAACCCGTAGAACCCAATTAACACTATAATTCAACTGCAATTCGGCGGAGCGCTGACTGCACATATAGCACTACCCCAGAATCACAACCTGCAAA
>CATKHJ010031171.1:0-10994 GCA_949750685.1 Vernicia montana | reverse complement strand
AAGATGAAAGAAAAATTATAAAGAAATAAATTAAGGAGAAAATGAGAAAGAAAAAAATGTTGAAGAATAAAGAAGATAAAAGTGTGAAAGAAAGAAAAAATGAAAAGAGAGAGAGAGAAAAAAATGATGGGAGTGAGTAAGAAATGAGTTTTTATAAAAATTTAAATTTAGCTATAGATAAGAATCCGTCGCTAAATCTGTCACTAATCGGGTGAGAATTTTTTTTAAAAAAATTAGTAACGGAACATTTCGTTACTAATTTATCAAATAAGCGGAAAAATAACAAAAATTTGGGTTGGAAGAGTTTAGCAACAAAAAAATTTCGTCGCTAAATATAAAATAAGTAGGAAAATTGAAAATTTTGAGTGGAATTTTTTTTTTGAGTTTAGCTACGGACAATTTTGTTGCTAAATCCGTCACTAAATATAAAATAAGCGGGAAAGTAAAAAAAATTGATGGGAAGTTAAAATTCAATAATTTAGCTACTAAATCCAGTAGTTGCTAACTTTAGCGACTAGCGTTATTAATAGCTAAATCAGTTTCTAAATAATTCGCGCCATCAAGTTTTCTTCTCTCGCCAGCACTTAGTCTCAAATTAGTGACTATGTTGTCTTAGTCTCTAATTAGCAACTATTTTGCGATTAAATTTTAGTAGCTAAATGTAGCACCATTTTTTTGCGGTACCTTAATTTAGTGACTATTTAGTCACAAAATAGTTGCTAAAGTGTAATATTTTACCAGTCGCCTTAATATAGTCGCTAATCAATCGCTAATTAGCTACTATAGAACCATAGTCTCTAATTTTAGTTGCTAATTTGCTACTTTCTTGTAGTGAACCATATGCAAGTCTTTCCTCATATCCCTGTATTTCTCCATCAAGCTTCTAATGAGGAAGATTGGTTACATGGTTGATCGACTTAGCATGAACCCAAATTGGTTAGTAGAGATACATGTGACACCACGTAAGCGATGTTTTATAACTCTTTCCCACAACTTCAAAGTATGACTCATGAACTTAATTCCCTTGTAGTTTGAGCAACTCTAAAAGTCTCCATTGTTTTTAAAAAATGGGTACTAAAATACTCTTCCTCCATTCATCTGGCATTTTCTTTGAAGTTAGGATTTTGTTGAAGAATCTGGTTAACCAAGCTACTTATACATCATGCAGACACTTCCATACTTCAATCGGTATTCCATCGGGGCCATAGCCTTTCCCAACTTTCATCCTCTTCAAAGCCTCCGAAAATCTAATCCCTCTAGTGAAGGTCACATTCTTCTCTATAGTCATGTGGTCTTTTGTCACATCCCACTTTTGGGATGGACAATCCTAGGGCATAGGTAGCCATAAGGATACTAACAACCTGTAGAACCCATATGTGTTATCAATCATTCATGGTATCATACATCTAACCAATAACAACATAGAATCACATCACACTCCCAAAATCTCAATTTGCTATCACATAACAATTTCCACTATTTTATACATTTTCAAATCAAGTTACAACTCTCAATACTCATACATATACTTATACTCAAATTCATATTCATGTATCTTAGAAATTCAATTACTCAAATTGAATTACACATCTATCAATTCACATACTTATAATATATATCTTATCATACACAATTTTTACTTAACATCCTTAGTAAACATAAGAATATATATATCTTAATTACACACATGGAACTCTAATAACACACCACTTACATACACATGAACATAACAAATCTAGGAAATTATACTATCCATATGTAAACTCTCAAGAGTAGCAATATTACTTGAGGAACCTCTTGACATAATCCACTAATTTCCTAGAAAAAAAAAATGTAAACCACAACTTGTGAGAAAATCTTAGTAAGTAAAGAATATACTACCATACTTGTGAGACTAGGTATATCAAGGCTAGCTCACAATGATGGTTCTTGGTTTCAAATAAATTGACATGTACTCATGATCATGGAATATAAAATATGAAGATAAAATGACATTTATATATAATAACTCTTGAAATTTATGAAGCATACAATTTAGACTTGGGTCGAATGCGCATATGGAATTAAGGATCACTTGACTTATTTACACAAATGGGTTTTAGTGTCAAATGGAACATGTACTAGTGGTTTATGAAATCAAATGGAATATGTGCAAATAGATCATGGTATTAACATGTTAAGGCTAACATACATTATTTTGTGAGTTGGGATAGAGGCTTTCTTTAGCATACCCGAAGCAGAGATTCATAGGTGAACCTGCTCACATAACAATGTAGCTGGGGTAAAGGCACTTTTGGCATATCCGAAGTAAAGACTCTTATATGAGCATGCTCCCATAAAGTTGGGGCAGAGACACTTTGGCATGCTCGAGGCAGAGATTCTTGTGAACATACTCCCATAATCTTGTGTATACAGTCTTAAATCTTGTCTACAATAAATAAGCAATTTTTGCTTCATGTATCTTGGTTCTCATGGTTAATGTATCTCAAATGGTTGTCATGAAAATAAATGTCTATACTAATTGGTTCATATAAGGATTAATAACATGAAAAGGATATCATTATTCATGGAGTTCACATAATGGTATATGACCAAGAAAATATGAACAAAATATAAAGGCTTTACTTGAATGAATAGCAAGATCAACATAATTCATGAATCAATATGAATTACTTGATAATACAATAAATCATAATCTTGGTAGCATGAACAATGAAAGTAGGCCTTACAAGCCTTAATTTCCTCTTTCACATCACATACATGAATGGCAATCATCATGCCCTTTGCTTCCCTCTTGGTTCCTTCTAGTCTCT
Source organism: Vernicia montana (assembly GCA_949750685.1). Taxonomy (NCBI): domain Eukaryota; kingdom Viridiplantae; phylum Streptophyta; class Magnoliopsida; order Malpighiales; family Euphorbiaceae; genus Vernicia; species Vernicia montana. The sequence continues at coordinate 8,181 of CATKHJ010031171.1, read as the reverse complement.
ACAATCAATGTATTACATATGAATGAACTCAATTAATATTTATCTTAGCTTAAAATTACCAATTAACTTCATCTACTATCTTAATCTTAACTTAGATACAACATAACCCTAACTCTTCTTTAACTACTATCTCATCATCAATTCACATTAAAGAGCATAAACAAGCTAATTAATCACATACAAATCCATTTACCCATCAAATCCCATCTTAAATTCAATAAAAGAATTCATATAACCTTTACTTTCCTTTAATTGCTATCTCATCAATAACTTACAACAAGAGTCACAAATAAGCTAATCAATATCATATAAACTTGTTTACTCATCAATTCTCAACTTAAAACTCAATTGATAACTTAATCTTAACTCAAATTAAATTAAAGAACTTAGATAAATCTTACCTTATTGCTTCAATTATCATCTTTGAAGAACCATATTTGAAGCTAAAAGCCCAAATCCTAGTTCACTTGAAAAGAATCTTGAAGAATTATCCATGGACATGTTTAGATGAGAGAAAATAAGAAAAGATGAAGAAGAATGAAGAAATGAAGTGATTTACACCAAATTTTCGGTGGTTGAGGGATACTTATCAGAAAATGGGCTAGTTGGGGTGCATTTAATGCACAAGAGCTGACCAATAAAATCCAGACAGACCTGAATTATTTGGCACGGCCATGCACCAAAATTCAGTGTTGTCCCCTTTTTTTTTAGCCCCCAAATCTTTGTTTCTTTCCTTTGTTTTGGGCATCCACACTTCTTAACTAACCCCTAGCCCAATGGTACATGCATTCCTTCAATTAATAATCATTTCAATTTCATCACTCTCTCCATCTCATCAATTATAAGCCAAATAGCTCTTGAAATAATAACAACAATCTCATGAACATATAATAAGAGTTCACTATACATATCTAACAATACTTTAGGCACACATACCCTTTAGCACACATACTGATGCGCATATTTATCACTTAGAACACATACATATCTCATATAACACTTAACTCATGACATTCTTAAGCACATGTGACCAAATAGAAAGTTGGGGTATTACATTTATGTCAACCATGTTACCACATTGGCCGTTATTGAGAAGTTTATCAAAGTAACTCCTCCACCTTTTTTTAATGTCCTCATCTTTCATCATAACCTTTCCTTCTTTATCTTTGATATACCTTACCTGATTGAGATCTCAATATTTCCTTTCTTGCCCTTGCTAACCTGTAGATATCCTTTTCACCTTCCTTCGTTTCAAGTTTCTCATACATCTTTTTAAAGGCAGGCTTTTGCTTGGCTCACGGCCTTTTTTGCCTCTTTTTTCGCTTTCTTATATTGCTCATTAGCCTCCCCATTATCACATTTTGATAGTCTTTTGTACCATTCACTTTTTACTCTTTACTACCTTTTGTACTTCCTCGCTACACCACCACCTCTCCTTTGAGGGTGGGCCATGATGTCGTACTTCTTTTACATCTCTTTCATCATAACCTTGTTGACTTGTTAAAACCTTTCCTAAGATTACTTTGCATTGCATAAGGCTCGATTTGTCTTTCTTGTAAAAAAAAGTTAATTTGGTTTCTATTTTGCCCACTTTTAACGACATTTAACAAAATATTCCAACTTTTAAAAGAGCAACTTCATAAGACTTTTAAAAGAGCAACTTCATAAAGCTTTATTTGCATGCCTTTTGCTTTAGTGAAACACATTGATTGATCTTCAAAACCTGTTTGACGAAATTGCATCACTACGTAGAAAGAGAAAGATTTCTTTTTTTTAAGGACATTAAGTTTTTCCTACTTTTATTGAAATTATAATGTGTCATACCTAAATTCATATTTTAATAAATTTTTATGATTGATTTGTTTTTGTTGAAATTACGAAATTATTTTAAAGGATCCTTTAAAAAATATTTAACACAATATAAGTTTTCAAAATACAAACTTGTTGAAATTACAAAATTATTTTAACACAATATAAATACTATATTCTTATAAGTTTTCAAATATTAATTCTTGAATTTTAGGGAAACCATTACAATTTCAATGAGACACCATAAGATCAAGTTTACAATTACAAATTTTTCAAATGGAGCCCCCAATTCATTAATTTGTTGGTGATTCGTGATTGAAATGAAACTCTTGCACATTGTGTCAAACAAAAAAAAAATATACCAATTTTTATAATTTGCCAAAAATTGATGCAATAAACTTACGAGGAAATCTGAGAAACACAAATCTAGACAAAACACTTTGGTGGATTAGTTGCATAGCTTCTATAAATGGAGAATAAATGATTGTGAAAGTGTTGAATGCAATTCCAAAAAATAAAACTCATTCAGAGACTAAAACAGAAAAAGAGAATTATTTGTCATTAGGTGATTGAATTAATCATTTGCTAATTAAAGAATGAACCCATTACACAATACATTTCTATGTTTTGCATCAACACAAAACATGCCCCCATTGGCAACAAACAAATTGATCAAATCTCAATCATTATATTCTCACATATAGCAAATGTGAATCAGAAACTGTTGCGGTCTTCATTAACATAAACTAGCAGGCAAAAGACTTTTGGCTGGTGGAAGCAAGGCAACAGCTCCTCTCTGGGGATGTGAGTACTTTCTGTGTACAGTCTGAAGCTTGTTTTCTGCAGCTTTTGAGTGCAAGAACACCAGCAATCCAGCACAATCCCTGCTTGGCAACCAAGAGCGAGAACAATATGTAAATCACAATCCCTTCTTGGGAAAAGCAGCAATAATAATCAATAAGAACTTACTTCAGCTGTGATTCTGAGAAACCTGTATGAAGCTTAAGGGTCTCTGTCCATGCAGGGGCTTTGTTTAGAGTGCATCGAGCCACATAGACTGCTGAAGCAGCAACCATTGAAGGGCAGAACATTATAGTGTCATAGTGAATTATACCCAATTCAGCAAGAAAATAGACCATGTTCTCCATCTGGATAATCAACAAGAATTTAGATATATAGTTATGAAATGGATAGATTTTCTACATTAGAGCAAACAAGATTTAGATTTACTCACTTCCTTGTCAGGAATTGATGCCTTGATGAAACGAGCAAGGAAAACATAATGTGTAGGCACTGTTAGAGTCCATTCCAGCTTTGCCAGTATAGTTTTCTCCATAATCAGTACTTGTTCATGAGTATAAGCTCTGTCTGAAATGCACACCAAATCATTGACCTCTGGGGGCCAGATTTCCTCATATTTAGAGGCCATTAGTGTAGCACTGATACCCACCAACTGGAGTTCCCTTCTTGGTACAGTCTTTACAGCAAGGAATCGATCGATTATATTGATTGTGAGATAAAGAGTTTCAGGAGATAGTTCAAACTTCTGATGCACATCTATCAACCAGTCTATCAGAATTGCTCTCATCTTCTCATTAATCTCAGGTTGTGCATCGATGTAATTATGAGGCCGGCTCTCATTCTGAATCACAAATTTCATAGATTAGCATATCAATAGATGCATAGACAAAAAAAAAAAAAAAAAAAAAAAAAAAAAAGAGGAAACTGAACTGGGAAAATACATACCTCAGCTTGCTTATAGAACTTGTAAATGTCTTCCACATAATCAACCGCAGCCAAATCATTATTGGCATCTGCTGCATCAATATCAACAATCTCCTCCTTTGGTTTGTTTGCCAGCCCACAAGCAGCCTACAATTAGACCACGTTTGAAGAGCCAAATAACAAATTAGAACAAGGGAAATTTCTTAAACAAACATCACAGCAAATTGGCATTATATCAACAGAAGAATCACAGTGAGATAACAATAGGTCACCTTGCTTCGAGCAGTGAGGACTGAAGTAAAGGCCTGCACTTTCTTCCTTGTGGTTCCTTCTTCTTTTATATCATTCACTGCCTTCTCTTGCTTGATAACCTTTACTTCTTCTTTCTCAGTATCAGGAGATATCTCAATAACCTCCTCAGGCTTTGGCTTTGGCTTGACTACGACTTTCTTCTGAACTGCCTTTGCTGCTGCTGCAGCAGCTTTTTTACCAGCGGCCACTCTATCGGGAACAGCGCCAGGCACCTTGTTCACATTGGCACAAACTAGTTTCTGCAATTCACAGCAAACCACGAAACCAATTTCAGATATAATGGCATTTATACTTGTTTGTAAGATTAAAAGAGACCCATAGATCAAAATTACATAAATAACAAGTGATCTGAAGAAGGAAACAAACCTTGTTATTCTCTACTGCTGCCGCCACTTGGGCATTGGCCAATAGCTGGGCACAGAAACTCCTATCAAAGAACAGATAAAATCAGCAAAAAGAAACAAACACAAATACCAAATAATATACACACAAACAAAAGAAATAGAAAGAAACCTTGTCATGGGGCGAGAAACCTGAGCTTGGGCCTTTGCGTCAATTCCTCGAACAGTTACTAGATTCCCAATATCGCCAAGAGCACGGCGGTTTCTGCCATCAACGGCAGCGCCTACATTCTTCTTCTGGTGCATATTGACACCTACAACTGCTTCCCCTGTTGATGAGATCATTTCGTTAAAAACCCATTAAAGATAGAAAGAGATAAAATAAACGCGAATTGAAAATACTTCAAGAAAAGAAACAGAGAACCCATTTATGTATTTTCGATTCTGAGATTAACGGGAGAAAAAAGATGGATTCAAGAAGTCATATTTTAATTTTCTTTTATCACTAAAACTCAAATTCGCCGCTATTCTATTTCAATCTATTGTCCACAGTGTCTCATTATCTGGAACCAATAACAGGTTAAAGATTTGTTTCCTCTGGTTGGTTACTTCAATTTTCTCGGAAAACCAAACAGAAAATACAAGGAAAAGATCAACCAAAGAATCAAAAAAGAAAAGGGGAAATCCATATCAAGAATCACAATATATATCTCAAACTAAAAAGAAAATTCATGAAAATTAAAGAGATAAATTAGAAAAACGCAGAAAAAAAAAAACCCAAAAAGATTATCAGGCATAAAATGAGAACCCATCAATTGATCAATCAAGAAAGAGAAAAGGAAAAAAAAAATTAATAGCACAAAGAGAGAGATAGGAAAGGAAAAGGAAAGGTTCTATACCTCTGGCTTGTTGTGGAACGATAGGTCTCGAAGCCATTTCAGATCAATCTCGTGAATCTCTTGAATGCAAATTATCAACCTTCTTTAAGAACTAAGTTTCTCTCTAAACTCTTTCTCTGGTTATTGAGAACTGACATGTAAGAGAACAGATAGGAGAAGAGAAAGAAAGGACTATTCTCTTTATGAAGCTCAGAGGAGCCGACCCTTGGTCTGCAACGGTCCAATTTTGTTTGATTTCTGAGCGTTAGATCTGCTTTTAATCCAACGACGTAGAAGTGATCTAAGGTATTATAGCCGTTAGTGCAAGTATGGGAAAAAGTTACCGTTAATGTTAAAATATATGGTAACAGCGGCATGATGAAATTGCTACCTTAAGTGACATGAAAATATTGTACTACTGGTTTTTAGGGTGTGCATAGTTTGGTTTAGTGTGATTTTTAAACCAGATTGAAAAATGATGGTTTGAAGAATTTGCAAACCAAACTAAATTATTTACCTATTAAAATCAAACTAAACCAAATTGTAATAAAATGATTTGGTTCGATTTGTAAAACGATTTGATCAATTTAATTGTATCAAAAAATAAAATTACAATTCCAATTGATAATAAAAAAAAAATTACCTTGATAAATAGTAATGACCAATAATTGAAAGTAGGGCTATTTAAAAATTAACCAAACTGATCAAATCAAATCAAATCAATTCAATCTAATCCAAACTAAAAATCATGGTTCTATTATGAGTATGATTCGGATTGATTTAAAAAAAAAATAGTTAAACCAATCTTTTTGGTTTGGTTATGATTTAAATACATGAAAAATCAATTAAAATCAAACTGAACCGAAATATATTAAAATTATATATTTTGATTTATATGTACCTAATTTTAATTTTACAGAGACTTTTTTTTTCGTTTATATTAATTTTTGATACATTTTTTTATTCTTTTAAGTTCATTTTTATTACATAATCTAAAAATTTCATCTATTTAAAATATAATTACTCTTATTTCAATCTTTCATTAATTTATATAGTACTTATTTTTTAATTTTTTAAAAATATTTTTTATCTTATAGTTTAAACCGACCAAATTGATTATTCAAATCGAAACTTAATAGTATTGGTTTGGATAATTTTTAGTCTTACTTTGTTTAAATATAATTTAAATCATTTACAAACTAATATGATTGGTTTGATTAGAATTATTCACTCTAAATCAACTAAACTGAACTATGAATACATTTACTTGGAAGAATCAATAATGGAAGGGATAAACAATAAAGACCAAACCTTAAAAGTAGTTAATTAATATATGACAGAGAGTTAAAAAGTCACAAGAATATGAATATGTGGAACCGTAAAAAATAGAAGAAAGATTTATAGTAAAAAATAAATAAAAAATAATTTGAAAAATGAAAATTATGATAAGTAAAAAATTATATATATAATTTTTTAAAAAGATAAATAAGTAAAATCTAAACCATCTTATATATTTAAATGGTTTTAAACAATTTTAATTATTTTTAAACCAAACCAAATTATTAACTTTTTTTTTAAAAAAAATTCAAATCAAACCAAATCATTAAAGGAATAAATTAAATCAAATCACTTAATCCAATTTAGTCCGATTTAATTTGACGGTTGAAACTAAATAATCAACACCCCCGGTTTCTTTTGCCAACACGTTTAAGAAATGTAAGCGTGTACCAAAACGTTACTACCATAAGTTTATTAATTTTTATTATTATATTATTATTATTAACTATAGCTCCTTACAACATTTTAAGTACATATTATTATTATTTGGGCAAAAAAAAAAGTACATATTATTATTTTCCCTCAAAAAAAAAGTATATATTATTATTAAAATAAATCCTAAGTTTTTATTTAATATCAATTATTACCATATTTTAGTCAATTTATTTAAATAATTTTAATTTATTTTTTAGGAGAAAAAAAGCAGAGAAAGAAAAATTAGATATAAAATTAGTTACTTATATGCGGGGCAGGGCTGCTAACATTTTTTTAAAACCTTTATTAAGTAGTACATATTATTAAAAAAATACTAACATTTATAATTATTCACTTTCATAATTTTTTTTTTATATTTTATAATGCTCCCTATAAATAAATAAAAAAAATAGTTAGAAATTAAAATTTTTTATTGTATTGGTGGAATTCTAATTAAATAAATTTCGATAGGTTCAAATCAATGTTGTAAGAACCGGACCGGACTGGCCGGTCCGATCGGAAAAATCGGGAACCAGAGGCCAGGCCGGTTCGGTTCTAGTCCGGTTCGGTTTTTTACTTTTTTTTTTTTTTTTTTTTTTTTTTTTTTTTTTTGTGTGGGTGTGTGTGTGTTTGGATATTAAAAAAAAAAAATTGGACTAAAAAAATTAAAATCTATGATTGAAAAATTCAAGTAGGCACATGCCAACCTATTTTGGTCCGACATTCGTGTACGCAGATTGCGCACTCACACGTTGAACCTAAGCCCAATAGCGTGGATTTACACCCCCCCACCCGCGGGCGCGAGAGAGAGCCTTCTTGACTACTTTCTTAACTTTGAAAGGATGAACTTTTGAATATATACATCATTCTAACTAGGGATGGCAGCGGGGCGGGTTTCTCATTACCCGTACCCGCCCTGCGAACATTTATTTATACCCGCCCCGCTACGGGGCGGGTAATAAAATGGGACGGGTATCCATGGGTTTACCCATTTTAATTTTTTTTTCTTTTTTCTTTAAAAAATTATTTAATATTAATTTTTTTATGTATATATATATTCATTTATATCTCTTTTTTACATATTTATATAATATAATTTATCTTTTACATTAAAAAAATAAATTAAAAATGATATATATATATATATATATATATATATATATATATATATATATATATATATATTTGAAAAATTAAAAATATATATTATATATAATCGGGGCGGGTTTTAGCATTACCCGCCCCGAACCCGATTCGGGTTTTAAAATTAAAACCCGCCCCGCCCCATTTATTAAATGGGGCGGGTAATACCCGCCCCATTAAGGGCGGGGCGGGCTAAATTGCCATCCCTAAACAATCCTCAG
>CATKHJ010031166.1:0-15375 GCA_949750685.1 Vernicia montana | reverse complement strand
TTATTGTGGATGCTGGATGGTATTGGGATGACACAGGAGTCACTAGGAATGAGAATATGATATGAGGGATGAGCTTTGACTGGTGTATGACAGCTCAGGAGCTTGCTCATCGCTCGCTGCTGCCAGTCGGGTCGCTGCATGGCTACGGCTAGGGACAGCTGGTACCCTATGTATTGGATATTATGAGTACTTTTCAGTTGGACTCAGAGAGCCAAGGTGGGGGATCGGCTTCCCGTATTGATGATAGTATGATCCTGTGGACTGATTCTCATAATTGTATGAGATTATATGATTATCTGTTTATGTGACACGTGCATGAGCATTATTGATAGAATGACATTAGGACACCAGGTTGGTATATTGGTTGATACCACTCACTGAGCTGAGGCGCTCATTCCTGTCTCACTATTTTTTTCAGGTTGCAGGATGAACTGTTATTGTTGAGTTTCCCTGCCTTCTCCTCCGGCAGTGAATTTTGTAAATATATGATGTGTGTAATAAATTTTAGAATATCCGTAATTACAGTAGACTTTATTTGTATTTGTATTATTGTATAATTATGTGTGATGTCAGCATTATGAGATAAGGTAATTTGCTGACTTATGAGATAGTCTGCTGAACAGGAACCTGATGAGATATGAATAATTGTTATGTTATGTATTGCCACAGGTTCTGTTAGCAGGTGGACCCATAACCCTGAGATATGATTATATGATATATTATTTGATAATATGATATGTTTATTGATAGTAAGATATGTCAGGCTGACTACGGATTTTGAAAGTTTTAAACTTACCCGGTCCCTAGTGCTAGTCACGTGCCTATGAGTCGGGTCGTGACAGATTGGTTCTAAATCAAAATTAAAACCACAAAAACTCGTTATAATTTCAGTTTGAATATTTTATTAAACCAAAATCACCGATTTTAAACTGAAGCCGAGTTCAATTAAACCCGGCCATGTCTAACTCGATCCTTTCACACACAAACTCAACATCGCAGACTCGTCTCTCCTCCACCCTACTCTCCCTCGACTCTCACATACACACCCACAGACCACGATCGAGCTCCTTCTCCACACAGCATAATCAACACCACTCTCTAATACACAGACCCAGTTCTCTCTTCTTCTTTTCTTTGAAACCCACTAACCTGATCCCTCACTCGATTCTATCTTTACTGATTCAAAGCCCCCTCACACAGCCCTCATCTCACCAGAACGAGATTTACACACAAAACCAGCTCTCCTTCAACCCTCCCATATAGATTTTGCTCTCCATCTCTCACTCGATTCCTTTTTCATTCATTCGATCATGCCCTTTTCCCTTCATCGATATCACTATCATCACAACCCTCACCCGATTCCCATACTCTCGCCCTCAACTCGATTCTCCTTTCCCCCGATTCTGTCACCCAATTCTCTCTGTTTTTGGTCCTCTTTCTGTCCCTTGGCGGTGCCCATTTGTTACCAGATTGATAATATTTTCATTTTTGTGTGGTGGTGTTGTTTTCATATTGGATTTTGGAATGGGAATTGATTGTTCGCTCTTCTTGTTTCGGTAACTGATCGTGGTTGGGTTCAGTTCAGTAATCCATTTTCGGTGCTCATATAAGAGCAAACTTGGGTCTGGTGTATTGGAGTTGTAATCGAAGTATCTTGGGTTGGTAACACTATCTACATCTTTTAAGCTTTTGTTATGTTTTCTTCTTTTGAAAAAAATAAATTTTTTTTTTTTTTTTGAAAAGGAAAATACAATAGAATGAGCATATACCAGTTTTCACTCTCTTACAAATGTTGGAGCTTATATAATCTTGAGAGTGCTAATTTCAAAATCTAGCTATTGAGATTGAATAACTCAATTATATATAAGTTTATTTAGACAACTGAGTGAAGATAATTTTTGAAGATAATTTTTTATTAAATTCAGTTGACACTTGCAAATTTGTGATGAAAACTGGGTTGATATAATTGAAAGTCCAATATGGGGTGAAAAAATAAATTTGAAAGCTCATTACTGGGCGAAAAACAGTTTAAAGAAACCCACCACGGGTAAGAATTGAAATCAAACTAAATCCGGAATATACTGGAAATTGAAAGAGAAATTGAAATCTCAGTCTCAATTGTAATAAAACAAGGGTAGGTACATGATCATTTTCCCGCTCTGATACCATCTTACAAATATTGGAGTTTATATAATCTTGGAAGTGCCAACCTTAAAAACTAGTTATTGAGATTGTAGAACTCAATTATATATAAGCTCATTTAACATCTTATATTTAATCAATGTGAAATTTATATCTTAACAGCCTCTCATTTGATCTCTAAAGGAAAGCTCAGTTAACGGCTCGAGAGGGATTTGGCGTCTCTTGCCGTTGAGCTCCCTTTTGGAGATTGAAGTTGCTTTCTTGTAGGGGACTTGCTGCTGCAGAAAGGGAAGGGCCGCCATTAAAAAATTCATTTTTAAAATAGTTTACTTTCAAAAAATATATATATTAAATTAATTGTGAAAATGGATAAATGTTATTTGATTTGGGCTTAAATTTGGAGAATAAAACATTATATTTGGTTAATGTAAAATCTGTGAAGGTTTAGTTATTTTCGAAAAATCTTATTAGAGTTTGGTATTGATCCCCTGGAAATCGTGATTTGAAGGTTGGGGATACTAATCCTTTCTTTTTGAGTTGAGTTTGCTATTTTTGAATTCTTGAGAGGATCCGATTGATTTTAATGATGATATTAATGTTTGAATATTATTTGTTTTGAGTTCATCCTTAAGGGGATTGATTCTTTAGTGGTTGTGATCATTTTCGGTATTTTTTTTTATTAGTATGTGGATTGAAAAATAAGGATTGAGTCTTTGATGTTGATGGAAATGGGTCTGGTGTTATTGATGCGTATCTATTGCATGAATATTTGTAGATGGGTTGACTGTGTTTGGGTTCAATTCCTTTGGATTACAGAAAAACGGGTTCAAGTAAAGTTTGTCGATATTCGAGTCTGGCTATAGAACATTATATATCCTTGATTGCTCTTTTCTATCAGAATGAGATTTGGTTGTGTGAAGTTATCTGGTCTGGTTGGTATATGCAGTTCATATTTTGGGGGCAGTTTGAATATTTTGTGTTTGATATTCCTAGCTTGCATGAAATGATTTAAATTCATCATAGAGGTGGTTATTTTAGTGATTATCATTGTTATTCATCAGTTCATGGAGTCACTTTTGATTCCGAATTAAAAATCTGATTTGTGGTGTTTGCAAAAAGGGATTTTGTGTTCAGAAGGTACATTTTTTTCGCTAATATTTTTTGCAAGTTAATTGTTCTATATAAATCTTGATTTCAGCTCAAGCATTATTGATTATCATTGAGTAGGGTAGTAATTTCCCATGATCGATTAAGCTGTCAAGTTAAAACCTTTTTTTAAGAATAACATGGCTTTAATTTTTAACTCAACTGTTTAAATAGATATTTAAAGAAATAAAACATTAAAATATATATATATATATATATATATATATATATATATATATATATATATATATATATATATATATATATATATATACTTGGGTTGATTGCTGATAACTTCAATTTTAGTTGGCCTTATTGAGTTTGGTTAAACTTTGAAGCCCAAAGTAAATAAATATATATTGTTCTTTGATTTTTGTTTTATTGAGTTGTGTTAATGTTATTTGTGTTCGAGTTTTGGTTGTGTTATTGGTATTATTTGCTGCATTTATGGATGATAACCAGACTCACAAAAATAATACAGAGATGATAAGGGGATTAATTTAACTTCTGGTGGGGTAGTTTGGAACTGATAATTTAATTTGGTTTGGCTTGGCTTGAAATTGCGAATCATCAATATTCAAATTAATTTAAGGTAATTTAAATTAAATTTGAGAATTTATTCAACTAAATCAAATTCTTAAGTAGTTTGTCTTTAAAGTAATTTTGAAACCTGAATTAAATCTATTCAGTTCTAATTTGCTGCCGTAGTTTTATTATTTCCCTTCTTTCTGAAACAATTAATACCTGAGCCAACCATTTTTAAAAATAAAATTTTCCTTCTGTTTAAGGTGTTTTGTCTTGTTGCCTCTGTATATTTGCGCTTGCAGTGTGTGAATTTATCGCTGCAGGTTCATTTCCTGAAAAAGATATTCAATACAAGTTCAAGCGTGAAGTTCTTGGGGATTTAGGATTTTCTTAGGAATTTATTTATTTGTATTGTTTCTATTTCTTTGGAGTTTGGGTGAATTTATAATTATGTAATTTTATTCTCCATTCATTGTTTTCATATGTAATATATTTTAATACTTTGTAATTATTAATTTCATATGTAATATACTTTTATATTTTGTAATTTTTTTTTATTTATTTTAATAAAAATTATTTGTTTATTTCTTTTTCTTATCTCATACCGTCATTATGTGTTTGATGGTGATCATATAACAAATTTAATTTTAATGAGTCGAAATCAAGTCAAGATTTTTATTCTCAATTAATTTCACTTTCATTCATTAAAATAAAAAGCATCCAATTTTAAAATAACAAATAAATAATTTTTACTCTTTAGTTAAATTGAAAAATAATATAAGTTTACTGAATGAATAATAAAAGATAAATATTTTAAATCCAATTTAATATTTTGAAAATTAATACATAGGGTCCTCAATAATTTTTTTATGCATCTGCGACTCCCGAACTCAAAATTTGATTTAACATATCGATTTTTTAAAAGTTTTTAATTGAACCTTTTAAAATAAATCAGTCGATGGCGATTTTATTTTTATCCAAAAATAATTTTTATTTCAAAATTTAATTTTTTCTTTTTTGCCATTCTTTCGCGACGTTCGAAAAAACGTTGTGACATAGTGCATCAAATGTTAAATGGTCCAAATCTACTTCTACCTTTATTATAGTGCCTCCAACATACACATTATTTTCTTCCCTTACATCACCAATAAAAATTCCACCACAATGCAAATGTAACGCATGTCTGTTTCACAAATAAACAAAAATGACAGCAAGCATTAGTGAATAAATAATAATTGCAGGCAACGACAGACACATAAGACATGACATGTTTGACCCAATGATAGTATACAATAAATCATAAACCCTATAAATTACAATATTTCGCTTAACCTCAAAGCATTTAGATACAAATAATCAATTAGTTTAGTCAATTATCACAAAAATCCACACTTTTATCGCATATTAGAAAAAAAAAAACTCCCAGAAAGAGCCAAATACATCAAGTACAAGAAATCTCGAAGCGTTTAGATACAAATAATCAATTAGTTTAGTCAATTATCAAAAAAATCCACACTTTTGTAGCATATTAGGAAAAAAAAAAAAAAAAAAAACTCCCAGAAGAAGCCAAATACATTAATCACAAAAATTACCTTATCATTTTCGAAGAGCATATCAAAGAATCGATTCCTTTTTACCCTAACACCAGTCAATTTTCCAGATTTCAACAATCAATAAAAAAAAATCCCCAATTTCTTTGAATTCCTAATCCCTAATTTCAAAAACCTAATTGTTATTCTCATTGGGAAGGAAGGTTATATTAGTCATTTACTTTATATTTTAATTTCCACGTTGTAATTTATTTTCAACAAAAATATTTTAGTAACTGGAAATTACACTTGATTGTCATTATTTTATAGGTTGACACACCAAATTGAAATTTTTGAAAATATACACACTTAATTGTAAAGCTGTAATTGAGTCGAATTGAGCCCAAGCTTTAACTTGCTCAGACTCGGCTCGGCTCGATATTTTTTTTATAAGTTCGAGTTTGAAAATCATATTCAAACTCAACTCGTTTAAACTTGAATCGAGCTCGAGCTCGGCTCATCAAAAGCTTGTTTATAAATTATAATTGAATTTGATTCGAGTTCGACTCGTTAATAAATTATAATTGAACTAAGTTCGAGCTCGATTCGTTTTGAAGCTCGTTTATAGCTTATTAGAATACTCAATTTCCTAAATATTTATTTATAATAACAAAAAATACTTAAAAGTAACATACAAGTAAAAACATCCAATTAGTAAAAAAAATATCCAATAATAAAAATTGAGCATTACATGTATCACAAATATATTAATTAATAAAAAAAGATATTTTTAAAGATTATAATATTAGATTATATAGTAAGGAAATATTAGATTATGTTAATTATGAGTATATATATTTTAGTGAAACTAAATTACCAAAAAAATTATAGGAGTATTAAAATATATTTTTTGGACTGCCAAAATAATAATAATAATCAAACTATTCATGAGCCTATTAATCGATATCTTCGCGAGTTTGTTCACGAGCTTATAATTGAGATGTTCTCGAGTCTAATCGAGTCGAGTTTAATTTTGCTCAAACTCAACTCGTTTATTCGTCGAGCCTTAAAAATAAGGTTTAAATTTGACTCATTTATAAAACGAATGCGAACGTGAACGAACTTTTCTTAAGCCAAACACTAAGCCGTTATCGAACGATTTGGCTCATTTACACCTATACCTAATTGTCTAATTTTATCAATTTGGGACACCAAAATTATCATTTTACCTTGAAAGATCTAAAGTTTAAATCTTAATGAGTATATTTTGAGTTTTGATTTTATTTATTTATTTTGAAATATTTTAACTTATATGAATTATTATTAGTATTTTATTTATTAAATTTAAATATTTCCTTTTGATAATTTTAAATATTAATAAAAATAAAATATGTGAATTAAGTTTATTATATATAGGCTAATTGAAAAATAATTAAAAAATGTTATATATATATATGTTGGTATGTTAAATTTTTAATATAGACATATAATGACAAAAAAAAATTGATGAAATGAATTTATATAAACTTAGGTTTTAATAATTTATTAAAGTAATGTGGTGTTTGGTAAAATCAAAAATTAAGTATTGAAAATTTAAGTGCCGAACAAAATAAGTGATATAATTTTTAAATAGTAAAAATATTTAAAATTTTAATCACTTATTGCATTCAGTATAAAGTTTAAGTTAAAAATTTAGACTTATTATTTTAAGTAATTTTTGACTTAATTTAGACTTTTAAGACATAGTTATCAAACAAATTTAAAACGATTAAGTGTTAAAAATTGTAATTTTAAGTGCTGAATGGTATTATCAAACACCACCTAAATTTATAATTTTTCAATAAATCAAACCGAATGAATCAATTCAAGTAGTGAATATATTCCCATATCAATATTGTCTAGGCCTTTTACTTTTTATTTTTTGCCATAAAATTATTGAAAGATGTAATATATATATATATATATATATATATATATATATATATATATATATATATATATATATATATATATATATATATATATATGCAGTAACGGAGTTAGAAATTTTTTTTAAAGGGATCAAATTTTTTATACAATAATTTATATTAATATGGTATATATAAATAAACAAACTTCTATATAATTAATAAAAAAAATTACATAAAACTGGAGGGCCAAATATAATACATAGCTAAATTTTAAAAATTTTACACTAAAAAATTTTGAATTTTGGAGATTAGCCGTGGTTAAATTGCTCCCATAAACCTTTGCTTGGAAAAAAATTAATGGGGAAAAAAATTAAGAGGGAGAAAGTGAAAATAAGATAATATTAATTTTTTCTTGATGTATTTGGGAATGAGAGAAAATGAGGATAGATAATTTGTAATTTTTATTTTTGAAAAATGTGAAGCAAAAGGAGAAATTGTTGTAAATTAATAAACTGATATATTTGCCCTTTTTATTAATAAAATTCATATAATTACAAAGAGTTGTCGTGATTGTAAAAAAATGGTAGTTTTGGAAAGTTAATTTTATTTGATACAAAATAATTACTTTCTATT
The DNA here is from genome assembly GCA_949750685.1 of Vernicia montana. Classification (NCBI taxonomy): domain Eukaryota; kingdom Viridiplantae; phylum Streptophyta; class Magnoliopsida; order Malpighiales; family Euphorbiaceae; genus Vernicia; species Vernicia montana. The sequence goes on along the minus strand of CATKHJ010031166.1, from coordinate 7,490 downwards.
GATTTTCTCTTAATTTTCAGGTGATTAAAATACGTGGGCTCATGAGAATTATTTTCTCTTTAATTTCTCTTTCATATATTTTCACTTTTTCTTCCAAACAGGTAAGAAAGTACAATTCATTTTCACTTTCTCTCTTCTCATTTTTTCCCCTCCACTTTCATTCATTTCCAAATAAATGGTAAGAGATCAGAATTATTAGTAATTAGTGATAAAAGAGAGAATTTTTTTAAAAGATATTACACTTATTTTTTTGTGAATTATACATTTTATAAAGAAGAAATGACTCGAATCTAAGACCTATCCATACAAAACTTTGCTTTTTATTATTAAAGCTAAGCCTTTGATGGTACTAATAACTTTTGCTAACCAATTGACATTGACAACTTGACATGACAAAGGATTTTAAAGAAAAGATAATAAAATTAAAAGATTTTTTTCTCAAGTTAATCCTGTATTTGAAAGTAATTTGAATGAGGAAATAAAAAAGTGAGAATTGAAAATAAAAGATTGATAGTTGGTGGAATGAAAAAATACCTTTTTACTTTTTATTTTAGGTGAAAAATGTGAGAAAAAAATGTATAAAGTGATATTTTATTATGTAAAATTATAATTATATCTCTTATTTTATTTTTAAGAATATAATAATATGTACAATTTTATAACTTCATTCACTTTCCACTTATTTTCACTTCAATTTTAGGAAGAAAATTTTAGTGGGTTCATGTACTATTTTTCTACTCACTTTTTATCTATTTTCTTTCCTCTCTATTTTCACATATCTTCCAAACAATTTCAAATTTTCCTCCTCTTTTTCTTTTCTACCATTTTCCTCTCTCTTCCAAACAAAATGTACTAAAAGATGAGATAGTCAATGATGGAGATAGCACTTGGCGGAAAAAAAAAATGATGGAGATAGCAATTTTATCTGTCTGTAGAGCATTTGACTCTATCCAACTCTAACGAAACCAGTAATAATTGACCCATTTAGTAAATGAGGCGTGATAAGTTTTCTAATTTATACTTGAGTCAGGTTTAAATCGAGTTTGGATCATGGTATAATCTGTCTGAATCCAACCCAATTATATATTATATATATTTTAAAATTTTTTATTATATATATTTAATTTATACATTTTTTAATTTATAATTTATTTTTTATATTAAATATAAACTATATTGTATGTATATATATATATATATATATATATATATATATAAAGAAAATAACACTAAAAAATTTTTAAAAGAAAAAAAAATAAAAAATGGGTATCCCGAGGCATCTCCACTTCACTATCTGACTCAATCCGAAGCGAGACAAGGCATGTGATTTTATTTTTTAAGCATATGAAATTCAAAATTTTACAAAATTCGCCTCAAATTCAACCTGTTGCTATTTCTAATCTTTAATGCGTGGAACGCATCTTATGTTCTCAACTATAAATTTCGATTTTATTTATAACACATCACCGCCATATATATTATAATATATACAACTCAATCTAATTATTTATCTTTTTTATTTTTCACATTTAACTTATATATAAAAAAAAATTGTGAGATAAAAAAAATGTATATATAAAGCGTTTTTTCCTTAAAAAAAAAAGTTCAAATTTTAAGAGGTGGCCATGTGCCCTATTAAATATTTAAAAAAAAAATACATAGATTTTAACTAGGCATTTCTTCAATTTTTATTTTTTTTTTAATTTCATCAATTTTAATGGTCTATTTAGATATTAGTAATAATTTCAATTAAAAAATATATATTACAAAAAGAAAACCTTTTGATATTTAAAGGCACTAATTTCTAATAATAATATGATCATTGAAAATTTAATTTGGTTTGTGCACAAACGTACCAAAGTATTTATTTTTAAAATGAAATAATTTTTTTGTGGAAATAAAAGAATAATATTATAATTTCTAAGTCTTTAAATAAAAGCCTAATGTTATGAAAAATTAGTCAGTTTAAATATTAAAATATTTTTTATAATTTAAACATATAAAAAAATTATTTTATTTGATTAAAAATTAGATTCAATTAAGATAAAAAGAAAATTTTGTATTTTTTTAAGAAATAATTTCAAATTTGATTGAAAGAATTAAAAAATAATAATAATAAAAAAACAAAGACAAAGACAAAGGTGGAATTTAAACTTTTATGCCAAGACAACCATTAGGCAAACAACAGTTGTAGGACCTTCTTTCATGTCTCTGTCATGACATAACACAAGCTTGGATTTCTCAATATCTTCAAAGTTTGGACTTCCCCTTTTAAATATCTTCCAATTTAAACTTTCCTAGTTACATAATTCATTATCAATGAAATTAATATTAAAAAAATATATAATTTTGTTCATAATTTTGAATTTTTTTTTTTTTTTTAATCCAAAGGAATAAGACTAGCATTTAAAAAGGCTGAAAGCGCAAAATCAGTATAAGATTGACAAAGTAACAACTAAAGCCCAGATAAGAAAGCACAAATTGGACCTAAAGTCCAACAATAATTTACCCAAATTAAGGTTATTTTGCCTTAGACTTAAAATTCATACAACAATCAAATCTAAAGCCTAAACAAATATTCCTATTCCACTAATGCCCCTAGTTTTTGTACACCTTTCAAAGGTTTCCGTCACTATTACCGAGCACCGCATAAACGCTGGCGATTGATCTTGCTTGAATTGGGACATAGCGGCTGAGCCCACCAAAAAAGAAAAGCACTTATTTCCTTGAGTCTTTGCCCTCCATTGCAACAGAACACAAAAGGCAATGGATCGATGATGGATTCTCCCTCCCTTTCCATCGAGTTGCCACTGCCTAAGAAGAAAAAGATTGCCATTGTCATAACCCAACTTCTGAGTCATAACGATCGTAGGGTATGAGTAACCGTTATGGCACCAAATACCCGTAGAATCCATGCACTTAAATATTCAAATAAAATTTGATAGCATGACAGCTTAACATTTAACATATCCCTAACTCATAATTTGCCCAAGATTACAACCTGCATAAAATATACATTTCCAATACTCTACCATATATCTCACTTCATTCGATCATATCACAGAACTTTCCATGCTCAATTATACAATCATAGCACATGCTCATTCATGAATAGATAACTAACATCTTATATATATATATATATATAAACATAATTCTTAACTATATTAAGTATATCTTTACCTCTCATACATACAAAAATCAATTTAACACTTTAAACTCTAAACCTATACACAATTGGAGCATCTAGATAAAATGTCTTCAAAATAGTAGATTATATATTAACTTGAGGTTCCTCGATAGAAAAAGAAAAATCGAGGAAGACTGTCATCACTTATCTTAAACCTGTATAATTTAGGAAAGCGGAGTGAGTATAAAACTCAGTGAATAAACAATATATATTATGTACGTGAAAATGCAATTATGCAATAATATTTTAAAAAATTATATATTAAATTTCAATTATAAAATTGACATGACTGGATTAAAGAGGTAAATGTAGACATGTAATGATATTTTAAAACTTGGTTATCTTAAGCAAGATATTAGAAATAAAATATAATTAACATGGTCTTATTCACATTGAGACAAAAATTAACTTATAATTTATAACTTGTAACTTGAACTTATACTTGTATCATGAAACGCAAGATTGATTAAGTACTTGCGCTCTAGGGTACTTGGCCCCCCTATGTGAAACTTTGACAAATTTAGCCATGTCAAGTAAGTTACTATGTGCACATAGTCTGATAAAACTTCCATCAGTCTGAGGATTTCTGTCGCATTATTCACAGTTTATCTTGTAATGATAATTAAAGAGAAATAATTTCAATTTGCAGTTTCATGATTGTAGTAATCTTGTGAGCATGAATTCTCATAGTAATTCATAAATTACAACTATAATCATGAATCATGGTAAAACTTGATAAATACACAAATATCATAAACATGGAATTCGTGTAACTTGAAACTTAAATTTTTTTTTTTCTCGTAAAGTTTAATATAAGTAAACTTATGACTTGATGAATTAAAGATATAACATTTTATTTTCATGAAAATTTGTACTGAGCCATGAATTGAGAAATCGATTTTAATAATATGTAACTTGAAGCTTTAAAATTACAAATGAAGGCATAACATATATCATTTACTCACTTTGAAACCTATGCTCCTATAATTCTAGCAAAGGCAAAAAGAATGATCGTTCACTTCACAGTCATCTTCCTTATCTTGATCATTTCTTGACTTTACACCAATCATCACATTCAATTACATATATATAATACATTGATACTTGACATAAAAAGTAAATTAACTCCTATGTTTAATTCCAAATTCCTAATCCTAAAATCCTATATTGTTTAATCCATCAACCACCAACTAATCACCATAAGTTAGCATATAAAGATCATTCAATATATATATTTAATTTAATTAAAGACAATTTATTGACAATCTTCACTAAGATGGCCGAATGGTCTATGCTCAAAATACCTTTTTATTTATTTATCTTTTTAATTAAAAATTTCAATGTTACATCCACTCAAATTTTTCTATATTTAATTCATATGTAATAATTAAAAACAATGTGAAAATCGAACTCTAACTGACTTAGTGTTGACTAAATATAGACAATCTTATAGTTCTTATCCAGTTTGCAAAGAACATTTAATTTATATCTTTAATTAACTCATCCATATGTCCAAAGCAAATTTAGGGTTATAACCCTATTTTTCTCCCTTAATGACCAAGTGGTCTAAACTTAAAATCTCAATTTTTTTTCAATTTGAGACACAATCTAACATACATAATTAATTACAAGTCAAATTATTAGTTCAAATGGAATTATGGAACTAGGGTTTGAAAACCCCCAATAGAGTTGAACCTATATACATATAAAACTTTAGCTCCATTTCTCTCTTTTTCAATTTACACTACAATCTTATATATATATATATATATATATATAACTATAAGTTTATTCATGTGTTCAGTGAAGGATTTAAATCCATTTCTTAAATCCACTTTGGTGGCCGAACTCTCAACAAGAAATACCTTAATTAATCCTTTAGTCCTATTTTTTATTTGTACTTCACTTTATTACATATACATTATTACAAATTTAATAATATATATAGAGAGAGAGAGAGAGAGAGAGTTTAATTTATTAATTAAGTCACTTATTGACTTTTTAAATGAAAAGAAAAACTATTCAATTAAGTAAATATAAATTAATTTGATCATTACTTATAACATACAAAATATTCTCTCTCTCCCCTACACTTTATCAGAGCTTACATGAAAAGGGAAAAGAAAAATTTTCACAATCAACAACAAGAGTTTAAAATTATATTTAAGAAGTTAAAATAGAAAGATTTACTAAAGATTTTATCTTGAGAAAATGAAATTTTCTCTTTTTGATTCTTTAGCCGTGAATGAGTAGAGAGAAGAAAGAAAGTTCTTCTTTCCTTTGTTAGCGAGAGAATTGGTAAAAAGCCAAATGAAGATAAGAATGGTAAAATGATTTTTTATAACCTTTGTTAATTGTTTTTGTGGTGTAGAAATTTTAGAGAATTTAAAATTTAACTTAGTGGTTTAAGATTTTTTTTATTTTTTATTTTTTTTTATGAGAAAGATATAACAAGAAAATGAATCAAATAAATTAGAGCATTGGTGCCTTTTCTTACTATCCAAATTCGGCCATATCATCCACTAAATTATAATATTATTTTTTTATTACTTAAAATTAGTAATTTTAATATATATATATATATATATATATATATATATATATATATATATATATATATATATATTAATTTTTAAATTAAGAAATAACTATTTATTCACTGACAAATAATTATATTATTCATATTCATGTAAATATTTATTATATATTAATCAAGTCATACTATAATAAAAGTTCTCATACTAATTTTCTAATAGGGTTCTCTAGCTTTATGACTTTTAAATATCTAAATCCACTTCTATATCATATACGTATATTTATGGTAAATAGGTTTTTAATTAGGGAAAAGACTTAGGGTATTACAGCCACCATTGGCCCTGAAACTCAACAAACACAAAAATAAATTCATCAAAAAAAGCCCAAACTAAGCCTCCCAAGCCTATGCTAATCATACTTCCCTCCACCCACCGACAAGAACTCGGCGCCTTCACAAGACAGAAAACACGGCGATGTACAGGCTGGATAAGACGGCACCGAGGCCGCAAGTGACTAACTCACAAATCCTCAAAAACCCACTTGAATGGGATGCCAAAAAAAACACACAAAAGCTCAACTAACGGCTTTACTTGAATCAAAGGCCAGATAGAAACATTAAAAAAAACAAGAAAAATGAGTATGCCTACTGGTGACTAAAGTCACAAGGGATATCTCTATAAAAAGCCTCTGAAGGCGCAGGCAAGGGAAGAAACTCTAAAAGAGAAAAGGAATATAAAATTAGACCCTTCATTGAAGTCAAATGTATAAAAAATCAATAAAAAAAAAACATTCATTTGTCCCCCAACAAAGTTTGGACTTCCCCTTTTAAATATCTTCCAATTTAAACTTTCCTGCTTGCATAATTCATTATCAATGAAACTAATATTAAAAAAAATAATTTTGTACATGATTGTGAAGTTTTGAGTAAAAAAATCAATTTTGTATTATAATTTTATTGCATTCAGCGATGTATTATTATTTTCATATTTGTCCTAAAATAGAATCATCACTTAATATTAAAAGGTTTAATGATAACAAATTAAAATTTTGATTTTTATAACACCTCCAGATAATTGATGCTCAAAATCACTTTTTAGATAATGTTTGTTATAAATTTATATGAAATTCATTTTATTTGCAAATAAAATTCATTAAAAAAATTAATTTGTAACTGAATTTTCAAATTGGATTAACTATGGAACTATATAAGGCTTATTAGCTTGAAATGCTCTAAACTTTTCAACTATTTTTAATTTTACCTAATCTTTTGAAAATAGGCTATAATACTCTAAACTTTTAAAGTTGTTCGTAATTATACCATTTAGTCAAAATTGTTCTTTTGAATTTTTTGTCTCTCATAGTGATATATAACATGGATTAAAAATATAAATGACATATTATTATTTAGTCTATCATATTTAATTTAATTAATAAGTATATCTCCCTTTTAAAAAACGAATTAAAAGATCCCTCATATTTATTTTTGTTAGCAAAATAATTTTTTGTTGTTATTCAAAAATATTTTTAGCAGTCAATGACATATTTAATAGTAAAGTACTAAAATACCTTTGATTATAAGTAAAAAAAAAAAAATCAAATTGATCAATGATTTTTTTTTTTTTTGGTCTAATTAGATCCAATTTTGGTACATAATTAAGATAAATTGTTTTTAGCTCAATGGAATGTAATTTTTCTTTCAAAAGTTTTAAAAAATATTTATATATTCTAATAATATAAAAAATTATATTTTAAGTAAAAAATTATA
>CATKHJ010031128.1:0-16849 GCA_949750685.1 Vernicia montana | reverse complement strand
TTTCAGTAGGTCATAGAGAGCCAAGGTGGGGGTCGGCTCCCCGTATTTGATGATAGTGTGATCCTGTGGACTGATTCCTATCCATATGTGTGATTATATGATTAAATGTTTAGATGACATTGCATTAGCATTTTCAGCATTCGAATGGCACGTTATATTGATAACTATATAATTCATTGAGTTGAACGCTCATTCCTGTTCACCAATTTTTCCCAGGTTGCAGGTTGAACTTGAGAAGTACAAGTTTATGTTGAGTTATTCCTGCCATTGTTCTTCGGCAGTGAAATGTATGTTATTATTCAGATATGTAATTAATTTTATATTATGTTACATTATTAGTACTCTAGCACTCCGCATTGTTATTTTGTTAAATGTCAAGTTTTGAGGAAATCAGAGATTCCTCTCTATAGTTGTTATGGTGAAATTCTGTTGAGTAGAAACTTGATGATGAGATTATTATTAATAATGATATTGAGATAAATGCCCTGAGTGGCATTGATGTGAATTAATAAGAAAATTGATATGGTTGAGTTGGTAGCCTTGTGTGGCTTGATATGAAATTTTTACCAGGTTCTGCTTAACTGGTGGGCAAATAGCCCTTAGTTTGTGACAGTTACAGTTGTCACTTTGCCATTTTGTCGTCTATTGAGCAGTCAGGCTTACTACGGGTTCCGGAAGCCTTAAGCTTTTCCGTTCCCTAGTGCCGGTCACGTACCTTCGGGTTCGGGGCGTGACAATTATATTGTTCGTCATTTCCAATTTGTCACGCTCTGGCCACTGTGACTTCAATGATTTGGCGATGATAGCCACACTAACCATTTCCACCGTGCACAGCCCCATCGCCACCGCTAGGCCTACTGTGGCCTTCACCACTCCACAAAACTACGCCACCAGACTCTCTCATCTCCTCACCCTCAAGTCCCTCACTCCCTTATGGTGCCCCACCATCATCACCGAACCCACCCCTCAAACCCTCTCCTCTTTAGCCCTTCACCTCGCCCCCCACGCCATTTCTCCCGTCTCCGCTATGGTCTTCCCTTCCCGCACCGCCATCAACGCATTCTCGACCGCCGTACTCTCAATGACAACTCCTCTGTTACCTCCAGACGGCGATTCATTCATTATCGGCGCCCTCGGCAACGACGCAAAACTGATAGACACTACATTTTTGCTTAATCTTTGTTCTAATATCGACAGGATTAGGGTTTTAGTTCCGCCGACGGCGACTCCGAGCGGACTGGTCCAATCGCTGGGGACTGGAGGTGGTCGGAGGGTGTTATGTCTAGTTCCGCAGGTAATGGGACTGGAAGAACCTCCTGTGGTTCCGAATTTTCTCCGGGAACTGCAGGACGCCGGATGGGCGCCTGTTAGGGTGGATTCTTATGAGACGCGGTGGTTGGGACCCATTTGCGCGGAGGGAATAGTGGAAAGGAGCGAGGAGGAGGGAAATGGACTGGATGCTGTGGTGTTTACGAGTAGTGCGGAAGTGGAAGGGTTGTTGAAGAGCTTGAGTGAGTTTGGATGGGATTGGGGGACGTTGAGGCGGAGGTGGCCTGATTTAGTGGTGGCAGCACATGGGCCGGTAACGGCGGCAGGGGCTGAGAGGCTGGGTGTGGATGTTGACGTTGTGAGCGGTAGATTTGGTAGTTTTGATGGCGTTGTATCCGCTGTGCATAGTAGGCTGCGAGGTTTGGGCTCTAAGTGTATGTGAATTTGTCTGAACGAAAGTTGAAAGAAAATTGTGTCTTTCTTTGTAATTATACAACACAAATTCATTTGTTATTATTATTATATTTTTTTTTTCTGGTGGTGGGAATTTGAATGTTTTTTTTTACCATTGGGAAAAGGGGTTTCAACCTAGATTGCATTTAACATTAAGCTCTGTGTGCGCGCGCGCGCGAATTTGAATATTGTTGATGATGGAAGATTTAGGGTTGCTAATATTAATAATCAAGGTTTTCAAATTTATTTCTGAAATTCGAATTGATAAAAACAAAGCGATATGAATAGATTCAACCAAAATTAAATTGAAAATAATTAAATTAATATTAAATAATATTTTTAATATAAATTTTATAAGTAATTTAATAGAATAATTTAAAATAATTTGAATACAATAAACTTTCTTTAATAAGTAATATATAAAAATAATTTTAGAATTTAAGATAGTAATAGGATAAAAAGTAATAAGAATTTCAAAAGTAATAAATTTTTTGAATAAATAAAAAAAAGAGATTTATTTTTTTAGTGCTAAAAAAAATTAAAATTTATTTTATAATATATTTAAATTTTATCATTAATTTATTTTAAAAACTTAAATTTATTTTATAATAAATTTAAAATTTACTATTAATTTATTTTAAAAACTTAAATATATTTTTCAATATATTTAAATTTTACTGTTTAATTTATTTTTGAAAGTTTTATTAATATTAAATTTTTTTTTTTTTTTTTTTTTTTTTTTTTTTTTTTTGTGGAGGAGAGGGTCAACAACTGATGCTAGGTATCAATGGCGGGGTATGAAGTGTGGCTTTAAAGAGGTTGTGGGTTCTCGAGCCTGCTTTTAAAGCAAATTAACATTATTTTTTAAATGATAAATTATTATTTAGTCTGATGTTTGAACTCACAATTTAAAAAAGACAAATTATTATATAATGCATAAAATTTAATTTAATTAATTAATTCATTTCGTTTTTCTGAGAAATTAATTAATCATTCCATTTAATTTCACCGTTAATTATATGTGAAAAGATTAAAATATTACTAATTTTAATATTAATTTATCATCTTTACCACTATTACAAACTAAAAATTCAGAAAAACATAAAGAAAAAATCAAAAATTAAAATCCATCAAATTTATAGTTGATGAAATCAAAAATTAAAATTCATCCTATTTTTTTGAATTTTTATATTATTTTGAATTTTAATTAAATAAAAGAAATTTGAAATCGATGAACACATGTAGTCATGCTGACCGTTGTACTGGTGTAAATAATGCTTTGTCACTTGTAGGTGTAGTCAACAATAGGGTTGAACACGGTTCGGGAAAATCTGGAGATTTGAAAATTTCCGGAATCGAATCAAATTTTGAAGATTTTCAAAATGGGATCTCAGAACCGAATTGTAAGGAAAAATTTTCGTACCGAATCATCCCGATTTTTCGAGACGGAGATTTGGGTTTAATGAGACGGTTCGGTACGGAATAGGACAAAACAAATATTCGGATATTTTCTATTTTTAAATAATTAAAAATTAAATTTTACTTATACATTATTCAATTTCATTAAATGTATTGTTAATTCAATATCAAAGAGTGTGTGTATATATATATTGCAACTACTAATTTGAAAATTAAATTTTATAATTAATAAAAATTAAATTTTACTTATACATTATTGAATTTTTTTAAATGTGTTGCTAATTGAAAATCAATGTGTGTGTATATATATATATAAACACACATTTTGATATTGCATTAACAACACATTTAAGGAAATTCAATGTGTGTGTGTATATATATATATATATAAACCCTTTAAATCGATTCTAGTTTCTGTTCGGGATGGTTCGGTACGGTTCTCGGTATAGATAATTACTAATCTCCAGAACCGTACCAAAAAAAAAAATCGGGATGGTTCGGTTCAGAGAAAGTCAAACGATCAACGGATATTTTTCGATTCTGAATATTATCGGTTCGGATTTTCGGTACGGTTCGGTATCTCCGAATCCCGTGCTCAGCCGTACTTAGAACCGCACATATCAGGGTAATTTGAATTTTTCATAACAAACTTCACAATTTTATCTTCTTTTAATTTCAAGTTTTGTGAATTTAATTTTGACAAATTACAATGTTTATGATCTGATTAGGAGTTTGTCTTCTTTAAGTTTTCTTTTAATTTATCTGTGCTTGTTCAAGAACAACACAGAGAAAATTAAAGAAAACAAAGGCTTGTGTTTTTAAGTAATTTATTTATTGTGGACATGGATTCGGTTTCTGAGGTAAAAGGTTTGTTATTGAGTTTGGCACTTGTTGGTGTAATCTTAGTTGAGCCTGTGATGGGTGTTGGACACAGGCGATTGGCTGCTGAACAATTGGAAAATGAGCATCTTGTAACTGAATTGCCTGGGCTGCCTCCTGTGAATTTCAAGCACTATGCTGGCCATGTTACGGTGAATGTAGAGAATGGAAGGGCATTATTTTACTGGTTTTTTGAGGCCACTACTCAACCTGAGTTAAAACCTCTTGTGCTTTGGCTTAATGGAGGTGACATTTCTTTAGTTCTTTTTAATAATCCTTCTTCTGGGTTTTTTTTATTCAATGTTTTCTAAAAAGTTGATAACTTGCTCCATCTTTCAGGTCCTGGGTGCTCTTCTGTGGAACTTGGAGCAACACAAGAAATTGCCCCTTTCCTACTGGACAAAGATGGACATGGACTCAAATATAATCCTTTCTCTTGGAATAGAGGTATATATATATATATATATGTGTGTGTGTGTGTGCAGGGTCCACAGTTTTGTGCCTTAAAGCTAATATGAGATGAGCAATTATGGTTTAATTTAAATAATTAATGCTCCCCATTATGGTTGTAGTATTGATTCTGAAATTCTTTACTTATTAAATGATGCAGATGCTAATTTGTTATTCCTAGAATCTCCAATTGGAGTTGGCTTTTCTTACTCAAATACTAGTACTGATTACGAAATTCTGGGAGATGATCTTACAGGTGAGTTGCATACAAACAGTTAATTATCTGTGAATATTGCTAATATTGGCTTCCCCAGCTAGTGTCTGGAAAATTACTAATTTTTGTATCATTTCACTGTTTGAACCACTTTGTCAGCCACTGATTCTTATGCTTTCCTACATGAGTGGTTTATCAAGTTCCCATTGTACAGAATTCGTCCACTTTATATTGCAGGAGAGAGCTATGCAGGTATTTCACAATCAATGACAGAGGGAGGGGGCGTGCCCCCTCCTAACCTCCAAAATGCAACATTATTTTGGTGTACAATTATTAAATTTGTCATATTTTGTATTTGACTCCCTTATTTTAGGTGAAAATTTCCTTAGATATATAGAAATTAACTTAATTATATATACTATTTGGATATAAATTATGGAATAAAAAATTTAGCCCCCCTTTAAAAAATTTTCTGGTTCCGTCACTCACAATTCCAAGATTTTGCTGCACACATCTTGATTAAATTCCAATCTTATGCTAACATTCCTTTTATTAATCTATTAACAGGAAAATATATTCCAGAGCTTGCTGAGCTTATAATTGACAAGAACATGAATCCTTTTCTTCATATTGACCTCAGGGGAATCATGTTATGAGATTGGATTATAAGCTCAACTTAGCTAAGCCTTAATTTAGCTTAAGCTACACGGATGCTTTTTTATATTCCATTTAGTTTAGGGCTTGCCTTGGATATAGTCACAATTTCTATGCATAAATATAGTTCAAGCTTGCAGTTAAGGTCCAGTTATAGCTTTCATATCTACAATATATCTCACATGAAAGCATACTTGTGGGTCTAAGAATATATTTCATATATATCTCTAATATGCAAAAGTCTGTCGAATTTGGATATGCTACATATGGATAAGCGTGCTCAATTTTTAGCTTATGTTGAAATTTAATTAATACAGGATCATTCATCCTAGTAGGTGGGACACTTACATTATGCAACAACTATTGTATTACAGATGGGTAATCCTCAAATAAGTGATACTGAGGACTGGATCGGCATGGTGGATTATGCTTGGAGCGATGCTGTTATATCAGATGAAACCTACGAGCTAATCAAACAAAGCTGCAACTTTAGCAGGAATGATACTTGGTACGACCATAATTGTATTCTAGCTGTTGAACAGATGCTAAGCCAGTACGAGAGGATAAATATTTACAGCATCTACACCCCGAAGTGTCCATCAAAAATCAAATGTCCACAATTCAAGTTTACTCCATCTATGATGGTAATAAATGATAATTTCAGTTTTCTTAGATCATGTATTGTTATTTTTTGGTGAACTTTTTGAAGTTAAAAATAAGATTAAAGATCTAGAATTAATTGATGGTTGATATATACTTATCAGATGTCAACAATGATGGCTGGTTATGATCCATGCCTATCAGAACATGCAAAAGTTTTCTACAACAGAGCAAACATTCAAAAGGCCCTACATGTCAGTGATGGTTACCAAGTAAAGGAGTGGATTCTCTGCAAGTAATTAATCCAACACTCCATGTTTCTTTGTGCTAATTATAACTTTAGTTAAAAATATGTGTATTAATACATGTATGTTGATTTTATACTGAACAACTGACATATATATATTCTTTCTTGGAATCAGTAATACAGTATTCGATATGTGGTCAAATGCAAAGCCAACAGTTCTTCCCATATACAAGAAGCTGATTGCAGCAGGAATTAGAATATGGCTCTACAGGTCTGCATTCCCTACCTTTCATAACCTTGTAGAAGCCGGTATCTTAAATTTTTTTCCCCTGAATAAAATGGACTAGCAAAAATTAACTATAATGAAATTTTCTATTTTAAACTCACAAATATCATTTTTGGATGGCTCAGTGGAGATACAGATGGAAGAGTCCCTGTACTGTCCACAAGATACAGCATTCGTTCTCTGAAACTGCCAATTGTTAAACCATGGAGGCCCTGGTACCACCAAAATCAGGTAATTGTGACAATAGCATAAACCAGAACTAGTCTACTTTAGTTAACAGGATTATATAAATAAATGCCCATAATTGTTGGTATTATTCTTTGTATCAGGTCAGTGGCTGGTATCAAGAATATATGGGGCTCACATTTGCAACATTTAAAGGAGCTGGCCATGATGTGCCTACCTTCAAACGGAAAGAGTCCCTTGAATTCTTCTCAGCCTTTCTTCGTGTGGCGTCTCCGCCACAGCTTATGGAAAACAGGAAATGGTAAAAACAACATTGTACATATTATGCCATGACAAGGGATCCTAGTTTAGACCCCTTTTTCCCTTTTTCCCTGTTGGTGAGATGCTGCAGAAAAAGAATTTTGAATTTGGACCATGTCTGTGTAGACAGAATAAGCTCCACTTACACAACACAAGCCAAAAAAAAAAAAAAAAAAGAAGACAATGCCTTAATTAGATTGTGAATGTAACTGGTTACACTTCCATTTAAAGATTGTAATTGGCTAATTCAGCATAAACATTTATCTTGACTTATCTTTGACCTCGTAAAAATGTTCATAATACAATTCTTTTACATTTCATCTGAAATTATTCATCTTTTTATCTTTTGTTTTATACTTTTTCTTTTCCAAATATAGTTTATTCATTAAAATTAAAATCAATTTCTCATTATTAACTGAAATACAAAACACAATTCTAGTCAGCTTACAAGCATGGCGAACCAAATATATATACAGTATACTATACAATACAAGCCACCAAATGATGGCTGACTGATATCTTGAAGTTCACAAACTTGCAGGCGAGCCTTATATATTCACCGATTTATTTTATGTATTGACTTGCGGAACAGTTTTCTTATATGAAACACATTTTGAAGTTTAATGACATAGGCACATTCGTGGATCGATCTCTTAGACGAGGCCAAGCAACAGGTTTAGCAGCATAATTAATGCTGTAATTCTTGAAACTCTGATCAAATTGATATTTTGCAATTGTTTGATGATGTCCCTTTCCTGATCCAGAAGAATGCAGAGCTGGCGGCATCAATGGCCTTGGTTCTTGAGGAAGCTTTAAGGACCTTGATGCTCCTGCTTCTACAGGTAGATATATTGCCCTTTGAATATCTTGAAGCATGTCTGTGCTGGAGTCATATCTATTGCTAGAATCAAAGAACATTTGAAATACTTTTAGACATGACAAATGAAGATGCCTACATTGTTTGGATAAATCATCAAATCCATCCATTAAAGCATGCTCAATGAACTCTCTCTTCTTTTCATCCACCATCTCTTTAACATATGCTATTGAATCTTCAATTTCTGCTTCTGGATTCTTTTCCATGTGGAGCAAAACAAAGTTTTGTTTTCCTTCTTTTTGTTCCTTCTGTGATTGAACAAGATAATTAATTAGCTTCCAAAATTATATAATATCAAACGTTCGAAACAAATCGGATAAATATTGTTATATTTACCGCGTAACTTTGCATATCATTCAACAAGCGAGGGATGATCATGAGCAATTTGGTAATGTCTTCATATTGTGTTGGCTTGAGTTTATGTTTTGGTAAACTAGGGTTCAAGAAACAAGAAGCTGGAAGAACAAGAGTATGTGTAGCAATAGATGTCATGCCAGTTTTAAGATACTCTTCTGCTGATGGTCTGAATTCACTTCTGCTCCACTTAGCTTCAGTAAACCATGCATTGAATGTCTCATACCACTTCAAGAAACAAATAAATTTGTCAGAATTAATGTTAAGATCAGGCAAGAAACAATCAACCATATATATATATATATATATGAAAAAATTGCCAAAGACTTACTATATATCGAAAATGATTTGTTATATCAGCTCCTTCGCGCTGGAGGTGAGTTGCAGCCATTTCTCTTACAAGATCATCAAGAACATTAAAGATAGTCCTACTAGAGCCACTTAAGCCTGTAGCATCCCATCTGTCAAATTCATAAAAAAAAAATTAGAGGAAATAATAAAAACTAATCTGATTTGTCTTTCAGATTTGTGTTATATGAATCTTTATATATAATACCTTTGAACTGCATCTGTGAGTTTTTTCAAGTCGTCGATAGAACCTTCCATGTCATAAAAATCATCAGCAACTGTAATAACTATTGCACTCTTTGCAACTATCATTCTTATATCAGAATCCTGAGGCAGTGAAGTACTTGCAGCAACTGCGAAGTAGCAATATGTTGTTTTTTCTCTACCAAATCCAATATCAGTAAGGCCCCAGTCCTTAGACCATCTGTCATATTAAACCAACACATGATTTTTAATAACTTTAATAAGAAAATGAATCATAATGTTACATTTTCTAATGAATTATTTAATTCTACACAAAATTAAATAATTTTTATAATTAATTACCTTTTCAGATCCTCCAATTCTTTCATGTAAATCGACTGTCGATACTCAAAGTTATGTTTTGCAAGATGCACTAGCTTGTCATTGTGAAGGCTTGAAAATCTGATGTCAAAAATTATTTTGTTAGTTCATCTAAATTTTATAATTTTCATTTTAGTCCTTTCCTTGTGTTATAATGAGTATGAAATCTTGTATACCTGAGAAAGGAGGTTTTTCCTATCCATAGAGCACTGACATTCTTTTCTTCAATCCACATTCTGTTGTCTAAGTGATCCAGTCGAGCCAACCATGGAAATCTCAACTCATTCTTGATCTGTGTAATATTATGGTTGCAACATAGAGGAAAAAAAAAATTGTGAGAAATTAGAATTAGCAAAACTGCAAAAGTATATATATTATAAATCCATTATATATGTTTGTGCATATTTATTATAATTTTGTTTGTTAATTAGTTGGATAAATCTTTTTTTTTTTTTTAGTTAAATTTGGCTCTAAGCAGTCGAACTCCAGATTTTTCAGCTATGGAGACAGATTTACAGTACCACTGAACCAAAAATTCATTAGTAATTAGGATAAATATTTGGTAGTGCTTGTAGAAAAAATTTCTCATTTCCCATGATTATCCTGTCCATTAGTCAGTGTTGTTAAAACTGGACCGGACGACTGGTCGGATCGGTTAAATCGAAAACCGGTCATTGATTTAATTTTTAAGTTATAAAAAATCGAAAAACCATTAAACCGGAAAAATGGGTTCGAACAGGAAAAAAGTTGAAAAACCGGTGAACCGATCGGACCGAAATTTGTAAAACGATACCGTTTTGAATTTAATAAAATTAAAAAAAAAAAAGAGAAAATGACAGAAATTAAATCGAACCGGCAGAGAAATAGGTTGAGCTTTAACAACATTGCATTAACAAGAAATTTGAAAAATATTTTCCATGTCTTTAATTATCTCTTGACTGAAGAAAGGGGAGTCAGCGGACAGAAACGTCCAAAAGACTGACTTGTCTTATTGCATTCTTTCAAATGGTTTTGAAATCAATAATATTATTTTTGATATGCACTATGATACTGATAGGGAATAAACTAATTAGTAATATACCACTTTGTGGAAATTTGGGAATTGAAAATTCTTTTGGTTTTTGATTTCCAATTCCTTTGGTAAAGTTTTCTCAAGTAAATTCCTTGAAAATGATTCAGCCTCCTCCAATTCATGTTCTCCTGGAAACATCAGATCAGTTGCTTTGTGAACATTAAGCATTACACTTGAGAAAAATTCATAGTTGTTTTGAATATGATCTTTAATTTCTTCTTCACGTAAAAACCAACAAAATATCCCTGAAAATTCAAAATTAAAAAAATAAATTAATTGAATAAATAAATTAATTAATTAACAAGCACTGGGTCTAGAACTCATACATGGTGATACATTATATCCATACATCCGTAAAAGCCAAAATGCCAAAGAATCTTTGTATAGCTTTGGTGCAACTGAATTGATTGGTTTTGCGTATGATTCTTCATTCATGTAATTCCTGATACAATTGATTAAAGCAAATTAAAAAGTTAGTAGTTAGGTAATTAATTAGTTCAGTAGCACCAGTCAAAAGTTGATTTTTTTATTAATTAATTACCTATAAACTTGGTCCAATACTTGTTCAATCTCTTGCTTGAAATGTTCAGCCAAACCCAGTCTATGTAATTGGTTGACCATGCAAAGCTTTATTAGGTCTTCATCCATGGGATATGTTGGTGGAACTGTCATACAATATTACAAAATTAATTAATTTCCACAATAAATACAAAAAAAATATATATATTAATTATGTGTTAACTTAATTATTATAATAAAAAGAAAGTAACTAAAATAATAAATAATAAATATTTCTAACCTCCATTAGGAAATTTTTGAACCAGAGACTGTAGGTAATTTAAACAATGTTTATTTCCAGTAGCCATGAAAGCACGTGCTGTAGCAGAGGGAGATTGGAATAGGGACCCATCACTAGACAAGTGCTTAACCACATGTTCTTGATCAATATTGTACAGAGGCAAGGTTTCAAGATAAGCTAATAATGGAGGATATTGGTACTTGTCAACAAGTTTTTCCCTGTAATTAAAAAAAAAAAAAAAAGGAATTAGTTAATATATAATCAATTTTTAATTAATTCGTATTCAGAACTTAAAATCTCGAGTTCGAACTTCAGTTAAAGCTTAATTAATAAAAGAAAGAACATATATATATATATATATATATTATATATACCTTTCAAGAATTTCCTGCCTTTTATAAAATGTATCCATTACTGCCCCTTTTAACCGGTCAGGGAAGATAATCTTAAGACCATTAGTATAAGCAAGCTCAAGCATTGCAGGGAAGATTATGGCAAACCAACGTGGACATGATTCATATATGTCTCCAATTAACTTCTCTGCATTTGCTTGAATGAATGCCATTCCTGAAAAATACTCAAATAATCAAAATGTTAATTAACCTATCCAGAGATTGTAAATAGAATTATCATATATATATCAAATTAATTAATACTCTGTTAAGAAATCAAATCAAATTATTTTAAAGGTTAGTTTGATCCAGATCACAAGTGGATATGGAAAATTCGTAGCAGGTATTAATTTTCTAATTGAAATTTGAAATTAAAGGGAGCTAGACTTAGACTCTGACTAATGAGTCCGTGCACTAGTTAAAATATATATTTTTATATATCAAATAATAAAATGTTACGCTCATTTCCAAAGATTATTTTTTATTTCATTCCCAAACTTTGTTTACTTGTGTCTGTCTTTGTGACATAAATGAACGTAAACTTGACTCTATCTTTGGGGCCAAATTAAAAAAAATAAATATTAGATTTGAAATTTTAAATTGAAATGCTTACCTTTGAAATTGAATTTTAAATTGAAATACTTACCTTTGAAGTTGAATTTCAAATTGAAATGCTTACGTTTGAAATTGAATTTTAATAGCTAATATTAGAACTAATAACAAAGAAAAGAGATGGTGATCTCGTCCTTCAATTTGATTTTTGCTGGAGTATTTTGAAATCAATAATTCTCTTTCTTTCTTCTATTTGGATATTTTACTAGGTAAGCTACAGATTATTTAAAGGACCTTATTAATTAGAATTTTTAATGTTATATGCTTGTTATTTAATATAAATAAAAGCCAACTAAAATATTAATAATTGTCAACTCACTGCATGTAATGTAACACTATTATATTTTCATTATTTGACTTTGGGCCTAAATAATTAAAATTCATCAGAAACATTTATAAAATTTTAATTATGTCATATATTTGAATAATTTTCCTAATTTGACTCTTGTCTACACTAAAATTCGTCATTGGTAAATGTGTCAAAAAAAGTCATAACACTTTAATATGAAAAACACGTTTATGATACTGTCTAAAACGAGTAGTGTAATGAATTGACTCGCTAACTCGTCACAATTCATTTAATTTCACATGTCGTATTGATCGTATCAATCCGATCTAACCTATTTATAACGTGCTTATTTTTTACACCCCTTAGCCACACGTAAAACGTACTTGAAATTTTTGTGGTTGAGCTAAAGGTTTTGACACCCCCTAGCCACAGGTAAAAGGTACTTGAAATAATTTTTGTGGTTGAGCTATAGTGTATATACCCATTCATAAATTAATATTATTCTATTCAGACTCCTAAATTAATAATTGAAAAGTAATTCTTATATAAACTAAGTGTGAAAATATATTTTTAAACTCGTCTAAAAACATTTTAGTAGTAAATGATCAATCAGAAAATAATCCTGACCATTTAGACTTTGAAAAAAAAAAATGTAATAATAATAAACTACATGATATACCTTTATCAATCACTGTTTCCCCAACATTCCATCTCTTAAGTGCAACAATGCAAGCAATAGTGACCGGAAGGCACTCAATAGTAGGCAAGCCATGGCCATCACACTCTCCCCAAAACCCATCTTCTTTTTGGTTGCTAAGAACCCAATCCAAGCAATTCTTGAACATGGGTTGTGAAGGGTCACAAGTATCAGGAACCATGGCTAGCCATGCAGTATCGTAAGCAGAACCGGCGATGAGGGAATAAGGATCAATGTCCAAAAACATCTCTTCCTTAATATTTTGAATCAAAGCCTTATTAATGGAGGAATGTGATGAAGACTCCATAATAAAAGTAATAATAATTTATAGAAATTTAGAAGAAAATTTTTAGTTAATTGAATCTAATTAATATGTATGGAACTGGTGAGTCTTAAAAGAAAAAAAGTGTGTATATATAGATTTCTTGAATAGATTGTGTTTAACGTTGTCCAAGAACTTTCCTTATTTTCCCACTTAAGTGGGGTCTATATACGAGAATTTTCATTAGATGATGACATAGTTGACAATAGAATTTTCTAATGGCAAATGGTTTGTTTGCTGGCTAAACATTAGAAAAAATGAGTTAATTAAAAAGGGGGAAAGATTAAAAAATAATAATAATAATTAAAAAAAAACTAGAAACTGTTCCGAGTGGAAGAAAATTTCACTTTTTTTTTTTTAAAATTTTTAATTTTGTCTTTTTACAAAAAGAGACAGTGCCATGCTATAAATAAACATATATAGCTAACATCATTTAGTATTTTAGTGCACATATTTTAGCTATTCAAGTTAGAATATAATAACATAGTTAATAACTTTTATTTCAATAATTGAATTCAAAATAAATAGTTCAATTTTCATTATGTAATATCATCATCATCAATTATTTTTGAATGTTTACTAAATCTAAATAAGAAGTATTGTCTCACTTCAATAGTGAAATGAAGTAAAATTATTTTAAGAGTCAATTTCAAAATTTAATTTTTATATAAATTAAATTTCTTCCTTCAAATAAAAATATCACAATGAAACATTGCAAAAACATTTATTTTAATTGACTAGTAATTTTTATCTCTATTATTATTGTAATTAAGTGAAACTGTGGGCATTCGAATTAAACTAAACTAATTTTGACAAAAGCTAATATATATATATTCTTTCAAAATATATATATATATATATATAGTGCTAAAACTAAGAAAAAGTTTTCACCAAATCTTGTTACCTCAATAATATTGTAATTTGATTTCAATTGATTTCAAATTCTATATACATATTTAAGTTAAATTCTATCTAAATTGATAGAATTAATTATTAAATGTGTGTGTGTGCATATAAAGAGTTAAAGACATGCATACGCTATGATAAAATTGTATTTTTTTTTTTAACTTATTTAATTATTCTAAAATAAATAATAAAAATAGTTTATTATTTTAGAATAAATAAATTATTATTTTAAAATAAATAAATAATTTTATTTTTTATTAACAAAAATAGGGTTCAATTAGACCAAAATAAAAATTCATAGATGAAATTGGATCCAAAAGTACATGGGGGACTCAATTGGACATCTGAAAAAATATTAGGCTAAATTAGCCTTTAACCCCATTTTAAAATCACTTTTATATCGATAAAAATCTAACTAATATAATTAATAATTTTATCATCATGCAAAGCGTTGGAACAACTGATAAAAATTAGATGGGATCATTTTAATGAGAATTGACATATGAGGACGTCCGTTAGATATTATAAATTAGATATCCATCTGGAAAATTCTTCCATCCGTAAATGGCGGCTAAGTGACAAACAGACAAATGAATAATTCTAATAATTAATTAAAATTAAAAACAATAAATTAAAGGCATGGACTAGTCTTTGGGAAAAAAAAAAAAAAAAAAAAAAAAAGAGGCGTGAACTAGTGGTCAATGTTCCAAAAAAAAAAAAAAAAAAAGACTAGTGGTCAAATCATATATTCTCTCCTTTCAATTTATTTGCTATAGATTTTTTTTTTTCTAATTTATCTGTGGTTTTACAGATTCAATAAAGCATTAATTATATTTTTTAAAATTATATTTTCTTAATTTTAAAATATTTATTGTTTAAAATTTCGACACATAAATTAAGAAATTTATTAAATTATTATAATTTTAAAGTAAAAATATTAAAATATCCTTTTTTTTTATTTTGACATAGAAAAATTAAAAGCAACTAATGCAATAATTTAGTGGAAGAATAAATTAAGGGTAAAATTAAAAAATAATAATAATAAATATCTTCTTGAAATCCTAAAACAATATATATTTTAAAAAAAATTAAAACTGCGAATATTTTAAAACAGAAAAAGTGTATAATCCTAACACTAAGAAAATATTTGCATAATTTTTCACCACTTTATTATAATTTTTAATCATATTGAAATGTAAGTAATGAAAATTTCAATAAATCAATTAATAGTGATAAATTTAATAAAAATAATAATAAATTATTTTATAAATATACTAATAATTATATATATTTAATTATAATTTATAAATTTATAATGAATATGAAAAGATATATCATGAAAAGTGCATATATATATTATAATTTCACATAAATACTAAATTAATGATAATAAAAAATTATTTTAATAAATAGTGAATTAAAATTTAATTTACATAAGAATTAAAAATTAAAAAAAATAAATTTTATTTTAGTAGATAATAAATAAATAATATTTTATGTAAATAATAATATAAAAATAAAATAAAATCCCACAAAGCGCAAGCTAAAGTCATATAGCTCAACACAATTTCCTAATATATACACGTGTGAAATTAAATTTCTTTGGGTTACTTGTTAAATTATAACACGTACGTACCTCCTCCTAATTACTTAAAATTAGTCCAAAATAATTGGGTCATTTCCGATAATTTAAACTTAATTTCTAAAATAATTTGTTATTAATTAAATTTTAATTAATATTAAAATTTATAATCCCATAATTTTAAATATTCAAAGTCAAAATGTCAACACTCTATTATTATTTCTAATTTGACTTCAAAATCTTATTTTATGTCTTTGAATTTGAGTTTAGACCTATATTTTAAAATTATATTATGATTTTTATTAATTATTTTAAATTTTTTAATAAACTATAATTAATTTAGAATATATATATATATATTCTGCTTTGACCTTGTAAAAGTAATAGAAACTATCTAACCACAGTGTCAAATCATTCCACTAGAATCATTTAAATATAATTCTTCCTTAAATCTTATTAACATTTCAGAATATTATTATTGTTGTTCCATGTTTGGATCATGAACTTTATTAGTTACTGAAATATAATCTAATTGTAAAAAATTAAAATACTTTTATTAAGAGCTTTTTATATTTAAATCCAATAATGGAATATTGGAATGGGATGAGAGATGAATAAGAAAATGTTTTAGTAGGGATTTTTTTATTATTATTATTATTAATATTAATTTATTTCAAATCAATAATCCACTTTATTTTTTAACACAAATTAAAAAAATTAATTAATATTATGTAAACTTTTGAAAATATTTTTACTTCTTAATAATAATATATTAATTTTATGCATTTTATTTAATATATATACATTAATTATACAACTAATAAAGATTAATATAAAAGTTTTTTTTTATAAAACTAACATTTAAAAATTAGAAGCAGACTAAATTTTAGAATAAGTGAAAAAGAAAAATTGGACTATGAATTTTAATGGAAGAGAATATTATTATTATTATTATTATTATTATTATATTATATATGAAAAACTTGCTACTACATTAGCTTCAAAGTTCCTTTTTAGGAATGCCATATATCATATATGGTTGCAATTTACAAGGAGTTAATTTCACTAAATATTTCGG